>CAUG01000459.1:87744-160121 GCA_000442785.1 Papiliotrema flavescens NRRL Y-50378
GCGGTCACGAAGCAGCAGCAACGGCGCAGACAAACGGTTCACGAGCTCGGACCCCTTTGACCCGCCCGCCTACGACGAAACGGAGGATATCCCGCTCAAGTCCACGAGCAACGGCAAGCTCAGCTCGGACGACGTAGATGATGAGCTCGACAGGAGCTTGCCGATTAGCGCGAGAGCCAGCACGGACACGATCAGGCGGGAGCAGCGGCGGCTGGCGACGCTGGAGCAGAAAAAGGCGCTGTGGTGGAGGAGCACGGCAATAACAGCATTGTTCATCCTGTCTTGGTGAGTCGCACAAGCCAGTCTTGAGCTGACTGGCAGGTACAGCTTCGCCACGCTGTTGTCGCTCTACAACAAGTGGATGTTCACTCCGGCGTACTACAACTTCCCTTACCCCCTGTTCGTGACGTTCTGTCACATGCTAGTGCAGTTCACGTTGGCGTCTGCGATCCGGCTAGTATGGCCCGGGAAGTTTAGACCGCCAGAGAGGCCGACGCGACAGCAATATGCGTGAGCTCAGACTTTTTCTTCCCGTCAATCAAGCTGACGTGCAGGTCCCGAATAGCGCCGACTGCGGTGTCGACTGTGGGCGATATCGGTCTATCCAATATGAGCCTGAAGGTTATCACGCTATCGCTGTACAGTGCGTAGCTCCCTGACCTGCGGCAAGTAGGTCTTTGTGCTCACTTCAGCGATGGCCAAGTCCTCGTCACTGCTCTTCGTTCTGCTCTTCGCGTTCATGTTCCACGTCGAGCGATACTCCCACCGCCTCCTCTCCGTCATCTGCCTCATCACCTTTGGCGTCTTCCTCATGGTCTTCAACAACACGGCGGTATCGATCCCAGGACTCATCATGGTCTTCTCTGCGTCGGGGCTGGCGGGTCTGCGCTGGGCACTTACCGAGCTGATCATGCGGAAATCTAGTTTGGGTCTAAGCAACCCTTTCGCCACGATATTCTGGCTCGCCCCGATCATGGCGGTGTGCATTGGTGCTGTTAGCATGGTTGTGGAAGGATGGTTCACTGTGTTTGGAAGCGAGCATTTCCAAGGCGGACAAGCCCTCGGCACCGTGATTGTCATCATCATTCCGGGAGGCCTCGCTTTCGCCATGGTGGCTAGCGAGTACTTGTGAGCGGCTCGTCTCATTATGACAGACCACGCTGACTTTCAGCATCATCCACCGGTCCGGCTCGGTCCCTTTGTCCATTGCGGGCATCTTCAAGGAGGTGACGACAATCACGTTCTCCGCTTGGGTATTTGGCGACCACCTCACCGAGCTGAACATCGTCGGTGTGGTCGTGACCGTCAGCGGTAGGTCTCAAGCATGCCAGTTGAGACAACACTGAAGGCAGGTATCGCTCTGTACACCTACCATAAGTATCAAAAGTCCATGGCGTCCAACATCCCCCTGGATGAGGATGGCAAGCCGCTGGACCCAGAGCACGGCGGCGAGTCTCATTTCTACGCACGGGCGCCTGCATCGCACGAGGAGACCCGACTCGCTGGTCAGCCGTCGCCCGGTCTGTATACCGATCGCGACGCTGTGCCGCTCAACTCGCTGGATCGCAGAGCCGACGCCGACGACACCGACGAGGACCGGGCGAACCGGCTTCGAGATGACTTTGAGGACTGGGGCAGGAGGGATGACGATTGGAGCGATGCCGAGAGTGAGGCGGATGCGGAAGAGGTGGAACAACGGAGACAGGACCGGCAAGGTCATGCTGGCTCAGGCGCAGAAGTGAAATCTTGGGGTACATGGTGGGACAAGTCGATGTGATCGGGTCTTATGGGAACGGTTGATCATGCTTCATCCATAATGTACATTCATGCATCATAGACCAGCTTTCGAGCTCAACGCGTCACCTGGAAGCGATATTCACTGCGTGTGTGCTACGCAGCGGTGATGACGAGCAGACCACGGGTGCTCGCGGTCTGCGAGTGAGTGCGAGAGTACCCCGGTCGCCACTCATGTCTTGGTTGGACAGTTCCGTCGGAAAGGAGATCTGCGACACAAGGTCAGTCGCGTCCAAGCGCAATGAAGGCGTCTGCGTCGTCCCACCCATCGACGTCGCCGCAGCGTTTTTTTTCTCATGTTGACAATCGACAAGGATTTCCAACACTTGCACTGGCTCTGATCATCATTTATCTTCCGCGCCGCGTGACAGACGAAGTTGAGGCTGTCCTGACCGAAAATGAAATCGCTCTTTCGACCGTTTCCGGTGCCGCTCACCCCGCGACAGTGGTTCTACCTGGGAATCCTACAAGGCGTCGGCGCGGGCGTGAGTCGAGCGGGGCAACGTAGCTGTGGCTTCGAGTGGCAGCGCTCACCGAACAGATCATCGACGGCGGAGCAAACTTTGGCATAGCGTACGCGAGTGAGTGCTGCCAGGTGTGATATCATGCACGTGCTCATCATAGTGTACCACGGCCAAGCCGAAGTCAAGGTCCGTAGAGCAGTGTCTACGCCGGCGCGCGCTGATTCGTAGATGTGGGTGTTCAGTAAGAACACGATCGCAGGCGATCTCGGTGTGACTCCCATCGTGCAGTGCCTCGCCTCGATGCTCATCACCTCGACGCTTGTCCACACCGACATTCACAACAGCGCCATCCAGCCATTACCTTTCGTCTACCCTCACGTCGAGCACTTACCGGACCCGCGGACCTTCTTCCGCAAACGACAGCCCGAAGTCAGCCCGGAGGAAAAAGCGGAGGAGCCGGAGGAGCCGAGAGGGTGGTTCATGTACCACTACCTGATGCTCATGCGGTTCATCTTCGAGGGGACCGAGAAGAACATGATGTTGGCACGGATCCCGGTGTCGAGCTGGTTCGGTCGGCTGGCATGGACAGCCGCGCAAGGGGCGGCTATCGGCGTCATATTCGGCTTCCCGATCTGGTGCCTGGCCATCGTCATCCTCGGCCCGATATACCAGAACGACAATATGGGAGATAAGTGGGCGCCGCAGGTGATCAAGATGGTGTACGGGGCGATTGTCGGGTGGGTCACAAATCCGGTCATCGCCGTCTTGGCACTGGGCAGTCAGGCGGAGAGCCACTTGATGGTGGTGGAACACGATGACGAGGAGCAGGCGGCAGAAGGCGTTCCGGCAATCCACGAGGACCAAGAATTCATCGCTTCCCCGCCTGTGCGGTCCACGCTAGGCGTCAGTCCGGGCCTCTCCCCGTCAAGGCTTCCCAGCGCAACGCTCATGCCGCAAACACCAACCCTGACGATACGCTCGCGCTCGGGATCGAACGCCTCGCGCATGTCCCGACCACCACTGACCGCCAACGTCTCGCATATTTCGCCTCTACCCACGACCTCGCCATTGCCGCCGTCACCCTCGCCCAACGTTTCGACGCGCCTGCGAGGCGATAGCGTCGGTGGGACCCGGCTTGCTCGACCGCGAGGAGCGACGGTCTCGTCGTACGCTAGTAACCGGTCATACTCGTATGCCCTTGGCGGAACGGGTGGCAGAGCCCAACGACCCCGTGCGGCTAGCCGAGCCAGTACCAGCGGTGTCCCTGCCTTGGTCCTGCCGGTAGGAGATGCGACCAGTCTTCGCGCAGGGAGCTCACTGACCGTCCCAAGTCGCTCGCCCAGGGCAGATGAGCGGCCCGCTGCTTGGGACGTCTTCGGCAGACAGGAGAGCGTGGCGCAATTTGGCGCAACAGCAGGGAAGGCTGCCAGCGAGAAATTATAGATGCACGGTGTTGTTCGGGCCTGAATCCGTTGTACATCATTTACTTATAATTATAGAGCGCCCATATGCACGCGACATATCTCTCCAGCTACCAGGCTCGCTGTTGCCGGTCTAGGACCGGCGCCGGCCTGGACACACCCCAAGCGTCACCCGCTTGCCGAGCGTGCAGTGACCTCGCTGACCACACCGGCTGTGGTCCCCCATCCGAAGGTGTGGGCGGCGTCCGTATAGTCCAACCAGCATTCGAATTGTAAGAGTAGCCACGCTTCGTCCCCACGTCTCCGGCCACGATAGGTGCTGGAGCCACGCCGGCTGTCGTACTTCTTGCTGATTGCTGTTGGGCGTTGGTCGTCCTACGCCGGTGCCAGATCCATGCGCCCATCGCGATGAGAGCAAGCACCACGATGGAACCAACGACCGAAGCTATGACGAGCCGGACGTCCACTGGATCATTGCTAGGCGCCGGTATGGCGAGCTCCTGGACGGCATGCACCGGCAGGGCCAGATTCGGCGCCGTCGCGTCGGAAGTGACGATCAATGAGCCGAGCTTGGTCGAATTGACCACAGCGTAGTCGATGTCGAATGCCGGCGTTAAGCCCTCGCCGAGGTTGACGAAGCGAATGGTGTGTGTGGTTTGGTGCAGGCCTGTGGCGGCGAAGAGGGACACGCCCGAGGTGAAGTTGATGTAGCTGCCATTGAGGATGATTGGGTCGGAGTCGTCCAGGCTGGGTTGAGCGAGCATCATAGCTGAGTGTACGCGGCTTACCTGACTGAGAAGGTCGAGTGGTCCACGTCTAGCGTTCCAAAGACCTGGCATGACACGCCCGAGAAACTGGAATGAGCTTGGCAATTCCAGCACGCGCCACTCACGTGAAGTCTACCGAGGCGTCTTTCTGCCGCGTGACATGCACTGTGCTGTTATATCTGCTCTGGCCCGGCCTAGTTTCGCCCTGCTCCCATCCGTCCGAGTAGACAAACGCGGGGTCCGTGTCATCCAGTTCTCTCGTCTTGATTGTGACGTCCCTGGCCATCAGTGGCCATCACAGGTGATCAGCGGCGCGGCCACTCACGATGGTCCTGATAGCACGACATAGTCGATATCAAGCCACATACGTTCCTCCGTGACTGCACGATTGGTGAGGACCTAGCAGACGGTGAGCTCAACTGTTCACGTGCACCGACGACAACGCACGACTGTATGATTCTGTCCTAATGCCAAATTCTCGGCCGTGTACAGCGGGACCTGCCATTCGCCTCCATCCGGCGGCGAGTACCCGTTCAGCACAACCTCTTCCGCATCATCAAGCTTGACTGCAAGTCTGCCATGGTTCAGGTCGGGAAATCATTCACTCACCCGCATAGTCATCATGATTCATCCGCTTCGCCCCGTGCACCTCGATGCCAGACGCCCAGAATGTGATCGTAGCCGTGTCGCCGGGTTGTTTGGAGCTGTAAAACGTCCCTCCGAAGTAACGGTCGAGGAATGTGTCTACCATCAGCCTGGCATGTGAAAGCCAAGTACCGTATGGGCCTCACCGGCGCTGTGCTCTGGATCCCACGCCCCATTCTGTGCCCAGTAGCGAACCTGTGGAGACGTGTCGTCTATCTGCTGGTCAGGCGCGCCTCGCTATTGTGAGCTCACGGTGATATTCATTAGCGGAGCGAGGTGATCAGAGCAGGGACAGCAAGTAAAATAGGAATGGATGCTCTTGTTTGCTTGTTTACGGAACCGGATTTGTCAATACCGTGAGAAGCAAAGGGGTGGTTTGAAAGACACAAAGGAGACGTGTGAGCGGTCCCGTGGACATAATCAAAGGGATAAGCATCTTTCACACGGCCCAAAGGATCGCTTAGCAGCCCACATTGCGAAGAGACACCATGTTGGACAATAAACAAATCACATCACGAGCGGCTTCTCCTCCGTCGTCTACTTTCGGTTCTTTTGGTAGTAGTTGATGAGACCGGTGGTCTGGCTGTCAGCGCCGTCTCTTGTGTATGCGCCAGCTCGACTCACCGAGCTGTCGTGGCCCTTGACATCCGACTCGCTGCCGAGCTGGCTCAAGATGTTCTTGGCGAGCACCTTGCCGAGCTCGACACCCATCTGGTCGTACGAGTTGATGCCCCAAATGGCACCCTGCACGTGGATCTTGTGCTCGTACAGCGCAACGAGCGAACCGAGCGTTCCCGGCGTGAGCTTCTGGAACATGATCGAATTGGTGGGCTTGTTGCCCTCGAAGATCTTGGACTTGACGAGCGCGGCGTTGGACGACGCGGCACCCAGCTCCTCCTTGACCTGCTCCTCAGTTTTGCCGAAGGCGAGAGCCCTGAGAGTCAGTCTGATGGTCCCGGTTGTCTGCGTAGACCTGGTTGCTGCCTCCACTCACTCGGGCTGGGCGAAGAAGTTGGAAAGCAAGATCTCGTGGTGCTTGCCGCCAGAGATTGGGTTGAGCGTCTCAACGGGGGCGAGGAAGTCGCTGCAATCAGCTCAGCCGCGACGGATGTGCTCACCAAGGAATCAGCTTGGTGCCCTGGTGGATGAGCTGGTAGAAGGCGTGTTGACCGTTGGTTCCGCTCTGTCCCCAGATGATCGGCTGTCATTAGTGAAGTCCAGGTTGCGGTCATCATACTCACGCCCGTCTCGTAGTCGACCCGCGAGCCGTCCTTGGTGACGGTCTTTCCGTTCGACTCCATGTCACCCTGCTGGAAGTAGTCGGCGAATCGCTTCAGGTACTGGTCGTACGGCAGGAGAGCCTGAGTCTGCGCGCCGTAGAAGTCGTTGTACCAGATTCCGACAAGGGCGAGGATGACCGGCAAGTTCTCCTCGAGCTTGGCCGAGGCAAAGTGCTTGTCCATCTCGTGAGCGCCGGCGAGGAGCTCGGCGAAGTTCTCGTAGCCAATCGAGAGGGCAATCGACAGACCGATAGCTGACCAGAGCGAGTATCGTCCACCGACCCAGTCCCAGAACTGGAACATGTTGGCTTCGTCAATACCGAAGGCGGTGACAGCTTTCGTGTTGGTGGAGAGGGCAACAAAGTGCTTGGCGATGTGGGATTTCTGGGGTCAGCTAGTGTCGTGAGGTAGCCTTCTTCAGCGTCACAACGCACCTCCTTGGCCGATTGCAAGAACCAGTCCTTGGCGCTCTCCGCGTTGGTGATGGTCTCCTGGGTGGTGAAGGTCTTGGAAGCGATGATGAAGATGGTCGTCTCCGGGTTGCAGAGCTTCAAGACCTCGGCGAGGTCGGTTCCGTCAATGTTGGAGACGAAGTGCGTCTTGAGGTCTCGCTTCGAGTAGTGCTTGAGCGCCTCGCAGACCATCACCGGTCCGAGGTCGGATCCACCGATACCGATGTTGACGACGGTGTCGATGCTCTTGCCGGTGTAACCCTTCCATGCGCCGGATCGGACCTGCTCGGAGAACTCCTTGATGTGGTCCAGCACCTTGTGCACGTCGTCGCCCGCGCCCTCCTCGTCAATCTTCCAACCGCCCTGGGACGCTGGCGGGTTTCGGAGAGCAATGTGCAGGACCGCTCGGCCCTCGGACGTGTTGATGTGCTTTCCCGCAAACATGGCATCACGGAAGGCCTCGACCTGGGCCTCACGGGCGAGCTCGAAAAGGGATGAAAGGACTTCGTCATCGATCAAGTTCTTCGAGTAGTCGAGGAGGATGTTGGTGCTGGGGGAGGAGGAGCTGAACGACACCGAGTGCTTGGAGAATCGCTCGGGGTCAGCAGCGAACAGGTCCTTGAGCACGAGGCTCTTGGACGAGTGGAGCTGCTGGAGCTTCTTCCAGGCTTGGTATTCTGCTGTCAGCGTGTGTAGAGCTGGTGATTCCTCACGGGTAGCGGGCTTTCCGTCCATGGTGTATAAGTGATGAGGTGATCAAGAAGTGAGAACAAAGTAGTTGGGGTTGAGAAAGAGCGGCTGAGCGGATATGGGTCTACGCGGCTGTGACGCAGGGTGACATGTCCGTCCCACGGATCGGCATCCGGTCCGGGTGTCAAGTCTGTCAAGTAACAGAGGTTCTCATTTAAAGAAGGATAATACCCGCGCTGAACCGCATCAGCGGCGATCGCCGTGTTACTCAGCAGCTGTTGCGGTCGTTGCTGCTCGGCTCATTATTGACGTTTCGACCGTATTCACGCTCGACACCCCACGTCTCGTAGCCTCGGCCCGTTTATTCAGAAGCTGGAGGTAGCCCATCATGGCTTTCGACCTTTTCACGCCCGGTCACGCATCTTCGAGCTCAAGACCAGCTCGAGCTTCATCATCACACGCCCCAGCCTCAACCACGAATGGGCACAAGGACAGCGCTGCAGAGGACGACGGCAACGACGAGGACGATATCGAGGTTGCTTATCTGAGGCCACAAGCATATGGGAACGGCGACAAGGCCGTCTGGAGGAAAGCTGGGAAGTCTTTCGGCATCGCTGTCAGCCCGACCGGCGGAGAGGTTGCAGCATGGGTGACGAAGGAGGTGAGCTCTTGCGTGCGGCTGGCGGTCGACCTGGCGGCTGAAGTTAACGCCAGCCTCCAACACAGGGCGTCACGAAATCAGCAGCCAGCAGCAATCCATCCGACAAAGCAATATATTTCGCTTCGTCAAGCTCGTTCGATCAGCCGGTCTTGGACTTCTTCTCGGAAACGTTCACTGCATTCACAACACTTCAGCGGGTAGTTGCGTCGCATTACAAGATATCGCCCGACGACCATGGTCCAGCGGAAGTGGAGGCCCTACTGGGCCCTCCAAGCGCCGAGGTCGTGGGATACATCGCTCGGATCGTCGCTGTGTACCTGGACGAAATCGCCAAATTGGCCTACGTCAAGGACGTCGAGGTGCGCTCACGGCGTCTTTCGAAGACGATCAAGGCTAACTTCTAAGCCGGTGACAAGGGCGACGTATCGTGCAGTGTACCACATATTTCAGCTGGTCCGGACGCTGTTCCTGCCCAAAGACGGGCGCGGCGAGGGTTTATTAGGAGAAGAATTGCTGGACTGGGTGAACGGCGTGGACCCTGGTACGTTGGGCGTCTGCGATCCGATCGCGCCGTGACTCATCCTGCAGCACCCAACAACGACCAGGGTAACGAGATCCTACAATCGAATCCGCCATGGGAACATCCTGCATTCTGGCCATACCTTCAACGCTGTATCCTGCGCGGTCTATTCAAGCCCGCCAACACGTTTTTGCGGTCACTCGAAAACCACCCAGTCCAAGCGGTCAAAGGACTTGCTTCGACTTTGGCCTCGCGCCTCGCATCATTGCCTCGGTCGCACGACACGTCACAATACCGCCTGGACCACCAATTCATGACGGCACATCGGCAATGGCAGATGGCTCTAGAAGCGGATATGGCGACGCAACCAGGCGGGAGAAAGGGCAAATGGCTCAGTGATGAGTTGAGCGAAATGGAAATCGAGTTCAAAACTGTCGTGGAACTCATGGAGGGCAAGGGGGAGCGCGTGCTGGCGGAGGCGAGTGATTGGCGGGAAGCTTTGGGTGCCTGGGGACTTCTGGTGGACGTCGGCATGACGAGAGATGATCTGCCGTAAGTGCTGCTTTGCTGGACGCTCTGACGACAGACTTGTCGCTTCGCGGGTGCTCGACCGAATACCGGTGGACAAGACGATCCTGGATGATTCGATCCAGTCGAGCTTGTGCTTGGGCAACACCGCAAAGGTGCGTTTGCAAGTTTGGCTCTGCGCTGACGACAGGCATTGATCGGCTGCAACGACCTGGACATATGGCTCGCGGCTCACCTCGCTGATCTGTTCGATAAGCTTGCGTTGCTGCCGGACGAGGAGCGCTTCGAGATGTCATTGCGGGATCACTTCCTGCTGGAATACGCCGACCTGCTCGCCACGCACCCAAGACATGCCTCATTCTGGGACATCATAGTCGACTACCTATACGCCGCCGGCCCCGAAGGCCGGTCACGACTGAAGGAGTTCATCATGCACGTTGGTCTTGACGCGCCTCCACCGACAATTTCGCCCGAATCAGCCGAAGAGGACGACGCGATGGAAGTGGACATTGCGGATCCGAAGCTGGAGCACTTTGCCAAGATCCGAGAGGTGTGCACCAGTCACGAGCTGGAGGAGGAGTTTGAGGCGATCAGCCAGATCACCGCGGACCGGATGGTGAAGAGCGGGCAGTACGGCTTGGCAGCGACGATATACGCCACGTCAAATAATGCGATGGGAATGTCGGATTTGGCGGACAGCTTGCTCAGCGTCTACGTCGTCGAAGGTACGTTTGAGTTTGTCGAGTGTTCGGTGCGGTACTGACTCTAGGCGACGAGGTGTTCATCGCTAAAGTCGCCGAGTTGCCGCCCTCACTCCTGCAGCACCTGGGCGACCTGGATGGGATCAAGACGGAGGACGAAAAGCCATATGCCTTCACGCCACGGCTGGCATTCCTCGCGCAATTCAACGAATTTGTGCATGCGCGGCGCAATGAAGACTACGCGAAGGCATCCAGTCTCGTTGTGTCATTGCTCAACACCGATCTGTCACCAGTGGGCATACGGGCCGTGCTGCTCGCCGATGCCGTGCCTTTATTGGAGGGTGAGGAAACCATCTGTCTGAAGATGCCTGCTTACCCCAGGTCTGGGCGTGCACATCGATTCGAAAAGTACATTCGAGATCATGCGGGTACTTGAGGAGGTCGCAAGCAACGCGGAGTATGCAGCGAAGGAGTATGTGGGACAGCTGCAGACGTATCTCGTGTCTGAGGCCGCGAGGGCGGACGCGAACAAGGCGATCAATGGGAAGAAGGCGGGTCAGACCTTTGACGAGGCGTTGAGAAAGCTCGAGGAGGTCAGGTTGGCATTGGCGCGGAACCTGGCGAGGGCGCTGGTCTTTGACAACGCTTTATAACGAAGTATGATGTATGCAACGACAAGCGGATATTCATACGGGCCGAAGCAAGATGGCAGTGCGGGCAAACATCAGGCAGCGGCTTTCGCGGTCAATGATGTACCGGTATAGTTTCGATGTCATAAATGCAGGTAGTTTAATGTTGTGTGATGCTCTAAGATCTACAATGGTTGTTGTGTGTACAAAAGCGCTCTATCATTTCCATGTCCCGGGTGCAGGTGAACTTGATGACCTGATCATCTCGCTGCGAGATCTTCCCGGGTGTCCTCGGCGTCCAGCCGCCTCTGACCCTTCTCCGCCAGCGCTGCGCCCTGATCACGCTTCGCCAGGACTCTCTCCGCCAGCCACCTCATCCCGACGGGCGCGACAGCGACCATGACGCCGATGAGGGTCGTCATAGCGCAGAAAATCGCTGCGTAGCCGAATTTCTGGTCATCCGCATTGATCAGCACTGTCATCAGCCCCGTTTGCCCTGCGCACTCGTGATTGATAGACTCACCACCGCAGATGACCGGTCCCGCTAGGATGCCGATCGAGCTCAAACTCCAGAGCATACCCAATCGCATACCAAATTCGCGCACGGGCGAGATGGCTCCACAGCTAGCTGCGACAAGCGTGATCCACGCGCCGCTCCCGAAGCCGTAGATAATGAGGCCGAGCACGATCACCGCGTCGGGGAGGGGGCTCGCGATCCAGAAAGCAAAGAGCGAGATAGCGGAGGTGAGGCCGGAAAGGGTGTACATGTTCCACACGCCGAATCTGTCCGCGAGCACACCCGAAAGCGCCCGGCCGAGGAATGACCCCACTTGCAGGATCGCGACGGCGTACGAGGCGATCGTCTCTGATGCGCCGTTGGAGGTGGCGTAAATTGGGGCGTTGAAGTAGGGCGAGAGCCAGCTGAACGTCAGCGACATGTTGCGATCAGGACGAGGTGTGCTCACTTCATCATGATGAAGCAAGAGCCAATGACGAGACACGAGTACCGCGGCTCGTTCCACGGTCCCAAGAGGGTTTTCAGGGGCGGCGGTCGTCGGGGCGGGAGCCGGGCCTTCATGGTGCAGCAGGCGAAAGCCATCAAGAGCGCGTTCATCCCGGCGATGATCAGGATCGCATCACGGAAGTCTGCCGTCAGCACGCTGGTGATAAGTCGGTCGAGCTTGACTCACTGAGCTGCTCTATTAATCGCTTGATCATGATCGGGTAGATTACACCCGCCAGACCCGACCCGCAGACAACGATGCCCACGGCGGTACTCCGCTTGCGCATGAACCAATGCCCCGACACAGCCGTCGCGGGCGAGTATAGACTCGAGGCGGAGAGACCGACGGCGGCGTGCGAGAGCATCAGGTGCCAGTACTTGGTCGAGACTGGAGTGAGCCATAGCCACAACCGGCCCAAAGTGCACTTACAAGCGATACCGACAAGCGCGCCGATAAACACCACGGATCCGCCAATGAGCAGGGTCCGCGTGCCGTGGGCGTCAAAATATCTGCCCGAGAAGATGGAGAACATGAACACCAGCGTCGTCATGACCGACGAAATCCAGCTGAGGAGTCAGCCTAACTATCCCAGCCAAATGGACACCTGGCTCACGCGACTTCAGATTTGGAGTAATCTTTTAGCTGGTGGTCGAGATAGTACACCTGCAGCTGCCCAAACGTTGTCGCTGCTTTCAGCACCCACGCTCTCGTTGACCCTCCCCTGGAGCAGTGACTCACTGAAACCAAAGATGCAAAACAGCACAAAGAACGCGCCCATCACACACGCCCAAGCCTCTTTACCGCCCTCTGGAGGTGGCCCGACATCATCATCCGCCATCTGCCTCTCAATCTCTGGGTGCTGCGTCAACTGCCGCTCCAGCTCCGCCTGATTATGCGGCAGTGGCGCTGGGAAGTTGTCGAGCCCATCATCGCGCGGCGGCGGGGACTGATACCGCGACAGCTGGGACAGCACCGGCGTGAGGCGCGGGAAGGGCGAGGGCGAGACGGGCCGTGGCTTTTCGCTCGTCGGCATGCTGACACTAAGACTATCGCCCGCCGATCGGATGTGAACGGATCGAGAACGCGATGATACAAGGCAAGAATCAAATTTATGCGAGCGGTTTATAGATGGATGTACGAGGTCAGAATCAACATGCCTGAACGCGCTACTGCAAGCGATCTCGCTGTCCTATAACGTCGGCTAGATTTGCGGCTTCTCCACTTCTCTGGTGCTGACGAGACTCCACCTCCGACGGACGAGACCGACCCGTCATTTTCCATTTCCAAACTGAACCTGAAATTGCCACCAGCCTCAGCCGCCTGGGCCCGTCCGCCCGCCAGCGCGCCGGATCGCCGTGACACACCTAACGGCCGGTTCCTGCTTGGCGCGAAGCGACGGTCACTCACGGCCGAGTCCCGACTTTCGCTCCGGGTCTGATCCCGAAGATGATAGCCGGCAGCAGTCAGTCACTAAACGGCGGGGACATCCACTGCAATCGCTTCGGCTGACTATCGGTCGCAGCGGATGCTGCACTTGACACGATGTACTGGAACCACTGAAGTTCCCTTCTCACCAAATCACGTCACAGACGCCGTTGTGTCAACGAATACTGCATCTATCTCATCGCCGCGTTTCTGATGCTCTGCAATATCTCACACATGACCGGCACGCTCCGCATCAGATTATGGTCCGCCCCGGGGACGATCTTCAGCTCCGCACCGCCCGGTATCACCCTCTCCATCCACCGCACGCTTTTCTCCGAGATGCGCTCGTCCTCGCTGCCCCACCAGATCGTAGCCGGATGGGTAAGATCCGCGTACGAGAATCCCCACGGTCGTGCCGGTCGGTTGAGGATGATTGTGAGCAGATCGTCCGTTGTGCCCGGCTCGCATTCGGCATGAGACGCTTGCTCGAGCGCGTGCAGCAGTGCTGCGTCTGTAGGCGGCTTGTCCACTAGAGACAAGCTGGACAGATTGGGGAGAGCTTCACTCAGATCCGCAACGAAACGCTCGTCCTCGAAATCTACCCCTTTTGGGTCGCGTAGATCGATCGTGGCGGGCGACTTGAGCTGCATCGATGAGAGGCCTGAAGACGCGGACGGCGTCTGAGAGCTGCTGCTGAAGGACGGGTGGGACGGGACCGATTGATCAGAATGCGATCGCTGGGGCAAGTTTGGTGCCTGCTTGAGCGATGCAGCCACTGCCTGAGGGGCGGCTAGTGTAACGGCAGAGGTGGTGGGGGTATTGTACCTGGCACCGAGCAGCTGCGAGGCGCGTCGGGTGAGATTGGGCGTGCGTGAGGTGTAAGGCGAATTGTTAGCGAATGCGGACTGTCGCGCTGTGTTCTCGCGATGCGAATGCCTTGATGCCGGACGCGCAGGGGCATCGTGTCCATCGGCAATGTGCGAGACGGGTCGATGATTGAGGGGTGGAGGCTTGCCGAGGCGATACGATTGCAACTTCCACTCAGCCGCGAAGGCAGACTTGATGACGCCGTTGGGTACCCACTTGAGCCATTTGTAGCCTGCCATCAGCACAGCCAGTCGGAATAGCACCCACCGCCATCGACTTCCGCGTTGATCCAAGGCGCAAGGAAGTTGAGACTGCCTTTCACCCTATCGCCTAGCCTTAATGCTGTCGCCGCGGCATATGGCGCGCCCGCGGAATGCGAGATCAGCCTCACGTTGTCAATGCCGAGCTCGTCCAAAGTCCGCTCGACGACGGCCGCCCAGTCGAGAGGATTGCGCTTGTCCTGCGGCACGTTAGTGGTCTTGCCGAATCCCCATCTGTCGATGCAAATCAGGCGAAGGTTGAGTGCGTTGGCGAGGTCGTCGAACAGCGCAACCAGGTGACGAACACAGCCGATGCCCAGGAAGAAGAGCACGGGCGTGCCTGTCGGCGATCCGATATCCGCTAGCGATACCTGCAGCGGTCGGTCTGGGAACGGCCGTGGAAACTGCAAAATCCGGTTGAGACGAGAAGAGCGGAGGTACACCGCCATGGTGTGATCGTCTTCTTCTTTGCGCTGAGCAGGGAGCGAGTGCCGTTTTGACTTGGTCGAGCTAGGGGTTGATGAGCCTGGGCGGTCGGGAGGAGGAGTCGACGCATGAGCGCGCGAGTCGTGCCTCTGGCGAGAAGACGTCGCTGATGCCACTTCCAGTCGGCTCAGGAGAGCTTGACCCGCGAGAATATCGTTTAGCACGTCTGTGTCGGACGCGCTGGAGCTCTCAGTGGGCTTGAAGAGGGAAGAGGAGCGAGCGCAAGACGCCCGCGTCGCATTCACCGACAGACGCGATCCTGTACCGGCTGAAACCGTCTGTCGACCCAACGCTAGGGAGGTGCCACGAGGCGAAGGACTTTGGGCGGGCGAATTCAGAAACGGAGACTTCCGCATCGACGGTGAAGCCATGCTGGCAGGCGAAGAGGACTGTCGTACTGGGATGTGAGGGGACTGGGGCAGGGTGGTGACGGACGAGGTTACTGAAGAAGCCCCTGGCGACATCGTGGGCGACGCGCTCGGAGTCAAGCCCATGTCCTTCTTCGCCTTATCTGTCACCGAGGTGAAAGCTCCGCGAACAGCTCCCGAATGCATCTGGATGATATCGTCGATCGACAAGGGGGATGGTTTGGTGGAAGTCAAGCTTGTGGGCGGAGGGGTCGGCGGTGTCGGTTTCTGAGCGACGGGCTGAGGCGATTTCGGTGGTTGAACGTGAGACGTTGTTCTGGCCTTGATCGCTGGTCGTGCTCGTTTAGACACGGCGGCCTCCTTCACCCTCTCTCGGTCGCCTGCACTCCGCTTGTCCGCAGCGGGCTTCTCCTGCAGTCTGAAAGTCGACTCTCGAGGCGAGCCAAAGTAGACTTCCCCCGAGCCCTCTGAACCGCTTGGGCTCGAGCCAAAATGAACCGTCTTACTCGAGATGTACGCGATGATTCGGTCAGCCGAGGGAAGGTGTGTCAAAGGCTCGTTCGTCGGATTGAGCTCATCGACGATGGCGTGTATGATTTCGCTCGAAGCAGTCCCTTTGTTCAGTATGATCAAGGCATCTGCTTTCAACAAGCGCACATGTACCGACTGCTTCTTCACCCGCCCACTTCTCGGCAAGCGTTCTCCCCTTTGTACCTGTCCGGCGCTCGGCTTTCAACCTCTGCCGTTCCACCTCTTCTGCCCACGTTCTCGTCCGCTCTGCACTACGCGCCCTCCTGAGGCTCCGCGACTCGCGTTCCTTGCTCCCATCAGCCTCGAGCCGTACACCGGCGAGTGCCGTCACTGGTACTTCTAGGTGCCTGTAAGCTGAGGGCGAGGGTGTGCGGGGAGGCGTCGAGGGCGTGTCGGCTGTCAACGCGGACCGTGTCGACAGCGTCGAGTAGCGCTTTGACGGCTGCGAGGGGCCTGCAATTGATGGTGCTTCGGCATGATGATTTTGCACATCGAGGTATGGCTTGTGCCGCCTTGGCAACGTCGCCATCGAGTCGCAGTCGGATATGGAGTGTTGCCCCCGGATGCAGAGCGTACTGCACACGACGCCTATGAGAGAGCAATCCTACACAGAGAGGGAAGTGCGGGTCGAACGCTCAACGACAAGCCGGCTTGAGCGATCCTGGCCGGGTAAACAAAGCTGAGCTGGTCGTGATGGCAATCCGGTAGACCAGGCGGGTCGCAGCGGGCTCGAGCACCGGCGGTGCCGTCAGATAGATGACACGAGCGTGCTGTGATACCAACGACAAAGTCGACAGGCAGACGGGGAGCTGTGGTGATGGGCAGCGATCAAGTGCATGATGTGTCCCGACGAGCGAGGACGAAAACGGGGACCGGGTGCAAGGCCAAAGGCAGGGTACAGGTGGTCCGAGCCATCAGCCAAAGGCACCCTACTCCATCAGCTCACATCACCCGTGCCGATAATGACAAACCATCATCGCTCTATCGTAGACATACAGAATGGGATAAAGCGCATCGCGCGACGGGTCTCTCCGCATCCTTGTTGACCAGGAGCCGAGCAATGGTGGGAAGATCGAAGAACGGGCGAAATAGGCACAAGAGTATCAGGGCCCTGCTTCACCGGCAGGTGGACCAAGCGAGTCTAAAGTGGGCTCTTGCGAATGAACGCCCATCGCACCTATGAAACCGAGTAAGGTATGTGCATGATGGTATATATCACAGATGAAGCAAAGCAGCTCCCGCAAGTCGCCCGAACCGTCGAGTCGTCAATGGGCCAGTCTAGTACCTGTTGCACATAAGGTGGACAGGGGAAGCGTGTGTAAGACAAGATGGAAAGTTTATGACCTGCGTTCAGCTGTTGATCTCGGAAAGTCGTGACCGCGCCGACGCACATCTTGTAGGTCATCGAGCCCTTGCACGGCTCCTGGCCCTCGACCTCCCAGTCGATGACAATGTCGAGATCGCGGTTATTCCGCGAGTTGGGGGCGCACGACAGCTCTCCTCGGATAGTCTCGCCCTCCTGCACGGTCAGTTCGTTTGTTCTGGCACCAACTGTCAAACGCACCGAAACAGTGATGGTCTCGGGCGTGTAGAAGACGGTCTGCTTCCAGTGCGTGTACTGCTGATCAGCAACTATTGATTCGGCCGATGCCAGCATCCAGCGTACCTTGGCGTGAGGACCGGTGGAGAACTGGATAGGCTTGTGGCATTTCGAGAAGGCAATGTCGAACCAACCCAGGAAAGCGTGGACGTCTGGACTGTCAGTTCAAAGAGTAGAGTGACGAGCTCAACTCACAGTCGTTCCTCGTGGCCTTCAGCTCAAACGGCACCTTGAACGACAGCTCCTCCTTCGTGACAGTCTTGATGTCGATGTGCCTGATGGCGCACGGCTGAGTCGCAACGGCTCGGAGCTCGACGCAGTCGACAAGGGGCTCCTTAAGCGCAATGTCTTTGATGCAAGAGTAGTCGAAGCCGTAGACATCGTCCCAGTCTGGAGTCAATCACGGCGCGCGCCAAGTCGTGCCATACTCACAGTTGATCTTCTCCTCCTTGTAGTCCTGGTCCTCGATGGCGGCGAGGAAGATGGTGGCCTTGTCCGGGAAAAGGATACCGTCGGGTTTCTGCAGTCAGTTATGGCACATCGGAAGAAGACATAGCGTGGCTTACAAGGTACTTGTCTCGAGCAAGGAGGACGGTGTCAAGCATGGACTCGTACAGGAGGAAGTAGCCCATCCACTGAGCGTCAGCTTGGCCATGAAGTCGCTGGGGAGAGCTCACCTCAGAGATGATGATGTCGAATTGGTCAACCGGGAGGGTGACATCCTCGAGCTTGCCCTTGACAAGCTTGATCTCTGCCTGTCAGCTCGCCCACGAGCAAACTTTGTCACACGCACTGTCCTCCGTGAAGCCGTTGGCCCTGACAATCTTCTCCGCCTGGTCCAGGATGTTGGACATGTCGATACCGACAACAAGCTCGGCTCCGGCCTTGGACGCGAACATGGAAAGGATACCGGTTCCACAGCCGACCTGTCATTAGTTCAAATGGCTACGGCGGGACCAGATGAGGCTCACATCGAGCACTCGCTTGCCCTTGAACAGGTGCGGGTTCTGCATGATGGCGTTTCGGTAACCAAGCGTTCGAACGGTGTCCTTCAACATCTCTTCGTGGATACCTGCGAGTCAGCACTCCGTAGCTGGCAGAAGGGGAGATCGTTCTCACCAAAGTGCGCGTAGCTGTGGGAAGGGTCAGTATGCTCTTCAGAAGATGTAGCGACAGGCTCACCTATCAGCGTAGCTGTACGTTAGCGGTCTGCGAATCACTATGTCGGACTAGCTCACTAGTCTCGCGAGGTCATCTCGCCGACGGGCGGGACAGCCGGCGTCTCGGTCGTGGCAGGTCCAGCGGAGGAAGACATGGCTAGATGATTGCAGGTGGTTTGGTCTTCCAGAAGAGGTCTAAGGGGCGTTACTGCAGGTGCTGCTTTGATATACGGGTTGCAGCTGCTTGGGCGGATAGAGGTGTAAATATGAACCTAGCCGGGCCAAACAGAAATATTCCTCGCCATAGACAACCCACCTTCTCGTAATACTGCCACGTGGGTCAGGCTGACGTGTACTGATAATCAGCCGGGCGTTCACCTCCACCACACCGGTCCACTCAACTCGACACGCTCGTTGCTTTTGGACCTTCTCCTTACCCCTTAACTCCTGTCTGCACCGGTTGGCATGTCACCTCCCACTAGGAAGCCTTCGGACCGCCGAGGAGGCTCAGCTGAAAGGCTGTACCAGCCTCAGCTAGACAACTTCTTCCCCTTCGGGCGCTCTCAAACCTCTGCCCCTTCTGCCAAGCCTATTACTCACCCCTACCAGCCTACTCACTGGACGCCGAATCCTGAACCTATCATGCCCGGACGTGATCTTCATCACACACCGTATTCAAAACCTGTCGCTCTTCGCGAAGCTTCACGGCGATTGGATGTGAAAAGCCGCACTGCGGCTACCTCGTACGTCCACCGTTCCCGCCAAGGAGTCGAAGGTCCTCTCTGGGATCCCGCCCTCGAAGATGGTCGCATTCACGCCTCGCCACGCATCTCAGAAATTCAGCAAGAACACCGAATGATGACACCTAATGTATATTGGGACCCGCAGCTTTCTCGAGAGTCTCGCCATCCTTCAGCACCATTCCGACCGCAGCAGACCAGACGAGAGGGCGCGGTCCTCACTCACTCTTACAGTTTTCACTCGGACGAAGCATACGACGACTTCGAGCTCGGAGACGAGATCCTAGCTGAGCATTGCGAGCGCATGGAAGAGGAAGGTAAATCTCTCGATGCCCATTAGGCTGGAGGGAAAGGCAGGGGAGGGGGAAGCCAGAGCGAATGGCTGCCGGAGGTTTCGAGTCTGATGTGCTTACAGTAGATTCGCGTTCCCCCAGCCCTTCAACACTGCCAGACCTTATCAAGCCTGTAGCCCGGCGACCATCAGGCGTGCGATTCGGCAGCACATCCCCCACTTCGCAAGTCCGCGCCACCCTCCCCCACGAAGAGCTAGGTCAGCAACGCCAGCGCATCCTCGGCGCTGATGATCTGGCGGGTCTCAAATACGATGACAAAAACGCTGCCCGCCAAAGCAAGTCAGCTCCTCAAAGATCTAGACGCCCTGAAGGATTGTACGACCATGGCTCGAAAAGTAAGAGGGACACCAATTACGTCGAGGTCGAATCAGACGGCGACGACGAGGTCCCGGATCCGATGACGAAGCAGAAACCCCACTCCACACGTCAATTTCTCATTTCATCGAGCAAGCCAAAGCATCAGGTGCCGGCTGCATTGACGCTGATCCCGACTGAGAGTCCGTCGCCTTCGCCTTCCCCTGCTCCCTTCGTGGACCCCACACAACCTGCTTGCGAGGCGACTCCCTCTGACATGGTGACAGATGGAGAGGATGATCTGGGCGTGATCTACCAACATGTCCCCTCGCCGCCCTCGGACCATGATCTGGATCTCGACGACTTCGAGGCGGACGCTTTCCTACTCAAACCCCCTACAGCCTTCGAAACGGTAGACCTGCAAGCGCCCCCCAGGCAAAACTTCATCCCTCGCCAATGTCAATCTTCCACAGATCCTCCTGCATCAAGACCCCGATCTCCAAGGCCAGCGGGGCATTTGATTCCCCAAAGTGGCCGATCGAGGACGCAAACCAAGAGGCGCAAGAAGCCGGTCAAGACAGTAGTGGTCCCCGATGATCCTGTGCGAACGCCTGACGACATCAAGCGTGAAAACACACCCGATGACGGCTCAGTAATCAATGGCCTCAAGTATAGTAACAAGAAGCTCGCAGAGTGGCGCGCAGACGGATGGGTTGGACCACGAGACGAAGCGTGCTTCGCGGGCAAGCCACGGTGGAAGGTCGCTTCTACTGGCTACGATCCTGAGCCGCCTGCGTCCGACCAGCCGGCGCTTTCACCTTTGCCTGAAGGATTCCCGCCCCGACCGAGGACTGTAGGTTAGGCCGTGTTTGCTTCAGCCTCGACTGGTGTCATTCTGTAAAAGGCCACTGACATGCAGCCCAGTGATGCCATGTCCACTCTTCCGCCATGCGTCAATCACGACGAGGAGGTGGAGCACCTGCGGATGCACGCCCCCGAACTGGCAGATAGTATCATCCTGGGAAGCAAGATCGAACGCATCTCGTCAGCGATCCAGGGCGAACGGTTTTACATTTGTAACGGAGACCTGCTCAGTCAGACTCTACACGATATCGCTCTGAACCCTCACGTCTTGAGCGACGAGTTCCGCTTCGACAAGAGAATGTCGCCCATACTCGACCCGATTGCGTTCATCCATTTGGAACGCATGCCGAGATTATCAGAAGCGGGGGCGATCCAGGCATTAGCGCGCGACATACCCGGCGGAAGACTGTTTCCTAACGCTCGTCACCTTCGCCTTTCGTGGCGCGCCCAGAGCCAGCTGCTCAGTATGCTCTACGATCATCATGACGGTGGAAAGTACAAGGTCTACTTGCGGGCTTTCGCCACGATCGCAGACGTGAAGGAGCTATGTACCGACTACGATCTCCGCGCTCTCGACAGTCTCAAGTTGCGTCACGGTATGGACGAGCTTCGTACCGTTTGGCCAAACCTGACAGTCCACCACATCCATCACGCTCTGGACGATATTCCGTACACAATGTCTGGCATCATCCACGACGCAATCTACGATATGGCTTCATGGCCGTTTTGCAAAGAACCGTGGACGCTCGATTACGAGCCTAACGAGGTCGACGTGAACTTGGACCCCGATATTGACGAGCTCGAAGACGACATGGCAGAGATGGTGCTCTTCGAAAGAGCCATCGCTATGCACAGCGGAACGGCAAATACGGTCGACCTCCGTCAGGCGACAGGCGGTACGGCCATTTTCGACGAGGAGAAGAAAGCTCGAGAGAGGCCGAAACGACTGAAAGCTTTCGAGAAGTTCAAGAAGGAGGAGGCGAAAGCCGCTGCGCAGGCCCGGCTGGTGAACACGTACACGCCGTGGTTCCTCAATATCGCTCGCACGATTCTGCAAGATCACGCTCGCGGACCCCGAGACCCACCGACCCGTCGCAAAATCACCCTGCCCAAGTTGCCGAACGGACCAAGCCTCGGCAATTTGGGCATCGCGAGAAGAGCAATGATGGCCAGCCTTCGAGCTGGGCTATCCGGCGGTCCATTGCACTCATTGACCCTCGAGCAAGAGCAGCTGGACATGTGGGTCAACGAGAGGATCAGATTCCAGTATGGACCGCCTGGGAGGTGCCAAGGATGCGGCAAGAGCTGGTGAGTGTTGCGAGGGGAAGCGGCTGACAGCAGCGGCTCTGACGTGGCCGCCGCACACTGACAACGAGATGCCGATGTGTCCGATGTCTGAACACTTGTATGATATCCGCTGGGGGAAAGCGGTGACGCCCTCTCTGACGCCAGATGCAAGAAAGAAGAGATAGGTTCGATATCATTTTCCCGTCAACGAAGCTGCGCAAACTGTTCTCGTCCATCGATACCCATGCCAGATCAATGCCAGATCACGATATGTATTCCATATGCACATGCAGCTGATGATGCACCCTGTGACGAGGCTATCTCGCAGTGAACATTGGGCCCCACTGTGAACAGTCCAGGCGGGGGCCCGTAGAAGGTCAACCAACCCTTGCTTTCCCCTAGCCTCGCGCCCATGACCGCGGCAGCCCGCTTCTCATTTCTACCCTACGTCTCTTCGACATGGCTCAGGCTGCCATGCTGTATTGGAGCAGGCAGTTAGGGAGCACCTGTGATCATGAGGCATGTAATGATACCATTCGCGGGCAATGAAGGCTTGCAGATGTCATACTGGCGTTGACTGATGTTCTACATACCCGGTGCAAGCACCCAGCGCTTTGATCCAGCCAATAACACAGACATCCCGTCTCGCACGATAAGCCTGATGGCTAACCATAGTGGTGCAAACACCTTCTCCCACAACGAATTGCATCTCACTCGTAATTCCCGGAACCTCAGATGTCTCCCGCACGGTCATCGGCCAAACGACGCCTTTCGGTCCGTCAAGGGTAGCCGCAACTGTGCCCTACTGACAGACAGCTTGATATGGGGTCCATGCCGGATTTGAGGGTAAGGAGCTGGGCGGTGGTCAGCTGATGTCAGTCATGCGCCATTCCCTTGCTCCCCAAGCCTGTCATGGACCTCTCCAAGCCCCCACCAGCCGGCCACTATCGCCAGTACAGCTTCTACACTTTCGACCCCTCCCCGCCTCGTCCGCTTTCCATAACGAGCACACGCGGGCAGACCGAGCAGGTATCTCGTCCAGCGTCATCGGGAGCGTATGGGGACAAGGAGCAGGCGAACTTTGGCACGGTCAAGAGAGGGGTGATTAAATTCGAGGCACTGGCTGCGATGAACAGCGCGACTTCGACGGGTCCGCCCGAACGAAGTGCGGGGTCCGCGAAGCGCAGGAGACTCGAGCCGCCCTCACCGTCGGCATCTCGACGACCCCGAAACCGGGATCGAGCTCGAAACCGCCCGGAGCTGGCCGCTCAAAGCTCGGTCCAAGCCACTCGGACCATCACCTCGCCCAGCCGCCGAGCGTGTACGACCCGGTACAATCATTTCACTCGTCGTCCCGAAGCGCCGATCACATCCGCGGATGGTCAGTCGGGATGAGCGCGTCCGAGTAGGTGCGCTGGGCTTTCCGTGTGGAGATGCGGCTCATCGACAGCTTCCCTGTGTGATATCCCTTTCGGCTACTTTCTTACCTCACCATGCATTCATAATCCGAGTTTTGTATGGAGCTTCGGCTCGGCGAAGGCATGACGGGTGTCAGCGTATGTGGCTCATGCTCAGCCGTGTGCGTTGAGTGAGGTACAAGGGTGCGCGTCAACGCCTCTTGACGCGCGCTATCGGTCGGGTCTCATTGGGCGCGCTGCCGCTGCACCTGTCGCCACCCAACCAATCGATCTTCGACCTCCACCCGATGCCTACTGGTGACTGGACTCACCGACACGTTCCAAATTCCATCCATCCTCGCTTTCTTTTACCTCATTCCTTGGTCTCTGGCCATCTTGACTGCATACACCATCTAGATATTGAGAAGCACCCCGTCTTCCGCCTGATCTTCCGCGCCTGATCCACTCCCTGTGTGCACTACTGCCGAAACTCCGCTTGCTGCCAACGCTCTCGCTTATCTCACCTCCGGAGCCGGTACATCCACCCCGACAATTTTGCTCGTCCGCTTCTTGTTGAAGCCGCATCTCTGAAGAAGATCGCCAATCGACCGACAGCACCTGCTCTCATCGCTGCCCTTATCCCTCAATACCGCCCCTCGCCCTCCCGCGAGCCGTTCTCGACTCTTCGAGAACACGTCAGATCGCCGAATCCGCCCAGAAGGCAGAGAGATCCACCGAGGCCATCTTCCTCGGTACATCTCTTTCCCCTTCTGTCCGGGTCGCCCGTCTGATCCGGCCTACAGCGAATGCCCAACCTTCACGTCCACTACTACCACAACAATGTCAAGGCCTTTCGACAAGAGCTCGATGGCACGGCGCCGAAATCGACCGCCGGATATGGCGGAGGCTCATTAGGCAAGAGCTGGACTCTCGGTGGCGTTGGTGGAAAGGCGGATCCCAACGAGCGCGATGCTCTAGGCAGGACGTACGTTCGCCGTGGTGTGCGTGGTGGCTAGCGGCTCATTTCAGCGTGCTGCACCTAGCGGCGAGCTCTTTGACTCAGCAGGCTTACACGTTCTTCACTATACTGCTGCGTAACCAGCACACGGCGGTGAACCTGCAGGACTACGAGTCAGGGTATACGGCATTGCACCGGGCATTGTTTGCGGGGAACCTGAGGGCAGCGAGGGATCTATTGGCGAGGCACGACATCGACCTGAGCATCAAGGATGCTGAGGGTCTGACCGCTGCGGACCTGTACAACGGCACGGTTGATGGAGTGAGTGCAGATCGCGTAGCTCCGCTGACTTCAGACGAACCCTGCGAGGGGCGCCGAAGGAACTGATTTGTATGTCTGGGGAGTAAACCGTGAGTCTGCTCGACTTTCGCTCCGACTCAACTTACTCTAGGCAACTTTGCCCTCGGCACAGGCGACTCGAGCGACAAAGCTTTCCCGGACCGCATCAACCTCCTCACCCAGAATCAGGCCTCCGGCAATCCCGACCCCGCCGAGCGGTTCCACCATGTCGGCGTCAAGGATATCGTCATGTCCAAGCTACACACCGGCGTGATCACTGCCGAAGCGCGAGGGAATTTGAGCGTATGCGGTTTCGGTGCCAATGGTCGACTGGGTCGCTCTGTCCATTCGCAGCTCGCCCTCTTACCATTGAACGATCTCCCGCACACGATAACTTCGATCGCTCTTGGTGCTGATCACACCCTGGCGCTCACATCCGGAGGGTACATCCTGTCGTGGGGTCATAACCGCTTCTCGCAGCTAGGCTACGTGATTGATCCACCGGAGAACCCCGTGCCGAGCAAGAAGGACGACGAGCAAATCCAGATTTCGCCCAAGCGGATTGTCGGGCCGTTGAAGAAAGAATGGGTTCGAGGTGTTGCAGCTGGAAGGATGTCGAGCGCATGCTGGACAGCCGATGCGGTCTGGACATGGGGAACGAACGCTGGGCATTTGGGATATGAGAAGGCGTCGAACCCTGTGCAGACGGTGCCGAGAAAGGTGACAGCGATCTCGCAACCTGTCATTGATATCGCCATCTCAGTGAGTACGCTTGATGTGACTCTGCTGACCGCCAGGACTACGCCATGATTTGCCTGCTCGACTCGTTCGAGGTGGTCTGCTTCCATCACGACACGAATTTCCGCATCACGTGAGGTCCATCCGTAATGACTCGGCTAATCTCACAGCTTCTCCACGCCGCGGATATTGTCAGACGCATTCCCGTTCAGACCGCCTCAGTCGACCATCAAGCCGATGATCGAGAAGGTCACCAGCTGCGGACAGACTTTCGCCGCCCTTTCGTCCATCGGAGATGTCTTCACCTTCTCGCTACCAAACCCAGCTGAAGATGTATCCAAGGACGGGAGAGACCGCCACGTCACGATCAAGCCGCAGCTGATCTGGGCGCTTAGGAAGAGCTTCACCGCGGTCAAGGTGAGTCATAAGCTCATGTCAACGCTTACGCCAGGACGTGGCGCTGGGGTCAGACGGCACAGTCATCATCTGCACGCACAGCGGGCATGTGTTTGTTCGACAACGGGTCAAGTCGGGATCGGGCGGACTCAAGTTCAGGCGGATACCGTACATTCAGCGAGCTATCAAGGTCGCGTGTAACGAGTCAGGCGCGTTCGCCGCCATCGTTGTCAATGCGGACCCCACCCCAATCACGCTCGTCGGTCGGACATTGGAGGAGGACCTGGCACTTCTGCTGCCGCATTACCAGCGATTCGAGCATCAGATGACGGCGAAGGACTTTGCCAGACCAAGTGGACGTTTCGAAGACGACGAGGACGAGGATGAAGGTGTCAATTCGGTACACCGGGACTTGCAAGTCGCGGGACGGCTATGTGCGGTCCTGGAACGGTGGCGCGACGACGCGGCAGACAATCTCTTTGCTTGGAGTCGGCCCTTGCTCGGTAGTGACCTTCACGTCATTGTCGGCGACGTGCAGATTCCAGCACACATGACTATATTGTCTCTGCGCATACCGAAACTTGCGAAAGCCACTCGGTCGCGTGTCAAGGTCGACATAGCCGTTGGCACGATCATCCTGGACGTCTGTCACCCGCTTGTCGCCCTTCTGCTGCTCGAGTACATCTATACCGATGACGTACCGGCCCTCTGGGATGCCCGAGTCGCGCGCGCTTTGCAAGCCAAGCATGCAGGCCTCGCTCTCCCATTCGCCGGAATCAAGGCGGATTTGAAGTCTCTCGCCGATGCGTTCGAGCTCAAACCGCTGTCGAAAGTGCTCGAATCTGCTGGCAAAGTGGTCATGCCGCAGAGAACACTTCCTGCCGACTTGCGAGCATTTTTCGACTCGACCTATTCCGGCTCACGGGACGCTTGCGACGTGGTGATCAAGCTTGCCGACAAGGACGTCGCCTGTGCTTCGGTCCTGTTGCGCGCGCGATGTCCGTTCTTCGAAGCCATGTTTGCCGACAATGATTGGACCACGGAACGGATTGAGGGTGGAAAGCTAGAGGTGGATATGTCACACCTACGCTGGCGACCCATGCGGATGGTGTTCAGGTACATTCACGAGGGTTTGGAGGATGACTTGTTCGATTTCTTACGTGCGTCACAGTCGTGTTGCAAGACATCGGACTAACGAGCAGATCAAGAAACGATGGACGAATTCCTCGACTTTGTGTTCGAGGTGCTGGCGGCGGCTGTGAGTGCACGCTCTTGTAGCGAGCCAAGCTGATCCTAGACCGAGCTACTGCTGGACCGCCTCGTACTGGTTTGTTCTCAAGTCATCATTCGGCACTGCAACGTCTACAACGCCACTGCCCTTGCCTGCGAGGCATCTTTCTTCCAGGCGACGACGCTCAAATTGAGCATATTCGACTATATCATCGCGTGCATGGAGACGATGCTGGAATCGGGGCTGCTGGACGAAATGCACGAGGACGTCTTGCTTGACCTCTCACAGCATATCATCTCGCAACAGCGCCGCAAGCTGTCAGTGTCCCGATCGGGCGAGCTTGTCAATGCCGCTATGGAAAAGCACAAGGAATGGCTTGCGGTGCAAGACATCCCTGCTCCGCGAATCCGGCAGCCGTGGAGATGGAAGCCTCGATCACCAGCGTTGTCGCCATCAGACCCGATGATTACGCCGGTCAAGGCCTCGCGCAGGACAGTCTCGCCCACTTTCACGCCCGAAACCCGAGCGATGAACGTGCCGACAGGTGACGAAATGTTCGCAATGGACGATGACATCCCGACGCCTATATCCGGTAGTGCCGGATCGAGGCCGATGACCCCATTGGACTTGTCCGTCGGCGGTTCGGGCAAGGGCGCTGTGTGGAAGTCCAAGGCGGTTGAAGCCGAGAAGGTGGACTTGCGGAGCGTCATGGCTGAGGCCGCAGCGACGAAGACGCCGCTCAAGCCTACTGCGAGTCCCTTCTCCAGTAGAACACCGCCAACAACCGGTCGACCACCGCTGCCGACTTTCACCTCGACGTTTACAAAGAATCCTGCGCTGGCCCGAAGTCCGGCTTCAGCCAGCGCTGGTGCGGGCGGGTGGCGTCCACTGGACCGATCGAAATCGTCATTTGCTGCCGTACAGGCGCAGCAGGCGGGCTCGCCCAAGGTAGGCCCATCGGCGCCACCCAGCAATCGTCCATCCGGCAGTTTGGCGTCGCCTTTGCCCAGCGGTGTCTCCAGCAGCGTCATCACGCCTGTGAAGCTGCAGCAACCGCCTGCAGCGCAGCGCAAGCAATCGTTAGTCCGACAGCATGCCCTTGGTCTTCAGCTGATGCCCAGTGGTGCGGCGTGGACTGCTCCGACGACAACCTTCGCCCCTGCTCCTCCCGTCACCGCCATGTCCCCCGACTCGCGGTCTTTCTCCCTACTTGCAATCCAACAGGAAGAGCAAGACTACGCCAAGCAGGCCAAGAAGCCCTCAATCAGGAGCTTTGCGGAGATTCAAGCGGAAGAGACAGCGCGAGAGACGAAGAGCAAAGAGGAGGAAGAGTTTTTGCGATGGTGGGAAGAGGAGCGGCTTAGAGTGGCGGGCGAGCAAGGAGGCTCCGCTACTGGCAGCGGAGGCAGCTCGAGAGGACGCGGGCGTGGGCGAGGAGGTGGGGGCGGAGCCGGCGGGGCACAGCATCAGCGTAAAGTGCCTGCCCAGGGCTCAGGTCGAGGAAGGGGCAGAGGTGGCGGCACCGCGGGACCAGGTTGGCCAGCCAACGCGTCGGGAGTGCCGAACGGGCAATCCGACCAGCCGAACGGCGTCCCGCCGCAACAGAATCAATCAGCATCTCGACAACATCAACCTGCATCTCAACAAACACGGCATCATCAACAATCACAACAACAAAATGGGTCTCGACCGCCACGCGGCCCATCTGGTCGAGGACGGCAGGATGGTCAAGGGCGAGGGGGACATCGAGGTCCGGTTCCTGGTCAGGTAGCATGATAATAATGGCTCGAAAGGCGCGCGATGATGGTACATGATCGCGATGCATGATGTATGCGATGCTTCATCGCTTCCGGAAAGCCCCATGAGCTCAAGGTCGTGCTTGGCGCTCAGATAGGTGTCTGATGTTAGCCGGAGCATGTCGCTGCATTGGAGAATCGAGGTCAAGCTACTCACGACATGATCAAGCGTCGAGCCCAGTCAAGTCGATGACCTCCGGAACTTTGACACTGGATGGACCGCGGGTAATAGAGTGGCCTTCTTCCGAGTGGCGGCGCTTCACGACTGTATGACGAGCGTCCGGGCTGACCTGTGGGACGTTCGCAGCCGGTAGAGATATTCGCCCATCGGTTCCAGCCCCCATTGCGGCCGTAGCGCCCTCCGCCTCGCCCTTGGCTTGCTTTGAGCGTGGTGAAGGCGGTGTGACCATCATGGCGAACACGGTCTGAGACGGTGTCGTGGAGGTAGGGAGTTGCAGAGAGGAGTCAGAAGAGAGGACAGAGGAGGCTCGTTGTGGTGTGATGGACGCTGCTGAGATGGTTGACTCGCGCCCTGGCACGATCGTTTCACCCAGATCTTCCGGGAGCTTGTATGTACACGGCCGATCGAGGTCGATTAGCCGTAGCGGGAGCTCGCGCCTCGGCCGCTGAACCGAGGAGTGAAGCGCTGTGACGGCCACCGGTGTTGCGGCGCCACGCAAGGTCGACATACTGCTCGACCGACGGAGGAGATAAGCAGCCGTATGCGGGGAAGGGGACGTCGCAGTTGTTTGGGGATGGTTATGGCTCGTTGTGCGGGATACGGATGCAGAATATAGGGAGGAGGTTGCCGGCCGAGGTGTGGACGACGATTGGGTGAATCTGGACGATCCCGATCTTTTGCTCTGTCGCAATCAGCATGCGCGAAATCCTGAACGAGGGGCGCACTGACCTTGTGCTCGAGTCTCCCACTTGGGGATACACCACTCAACGCCCTCCGCCTGGATTTTGGGCGCTGGTCTGGGTCGTTTCCCGGGCCAGTCGACTGCTTCCATTCAGCACTCCGTGTAAGCTCAAATGAATCCCAAGGCTCACGTCTTCTTCGTCGAATTGAAATCCTCGCGCGCAGCCTGGCAACAATCTCCGCTTCGCCGGCATCCTTTCGGCCTCACCGACGTGGGTCCCAAAAGCATCTATAAAGTGAAATTCCGGGCTGTCGAACTTCAAAGTCGAGCCCGCTACGACGCTGGCGCCCAGAGTCACACACAGCCGGGATCCAAGATGTTGTTTGGTTTTGATGGGACCTGTAATCCCTGAGGAGTCAAAGGACCTTCATGCCGGAGATAGATTGGCGGGTGAAGGAGGAACATTCGGCTGCCAGCCGTAAATCTCAGAGGTATGCACAAAGATCAAGCTTGGAATAATATGGACACGCTATGAATGCTATCATGGAGAGCACCTTGAAAGCGATATCGGGCGGGCTGTCTGGAAGCGTAGACCCTTCGGATGGGAAAGGCGGATTGCAGTTGGGCTCAACCATACATTCTGACGTGCGCGGTTTCCGCGAAGGCAGCCTAGACGTGAGCTGATATATCGTCGACGGCCACAGCACGAACCCGTCTGAGCCCCTTGTTAGGCTTGCTGCGTTGTGGCGAGCGGGACGGCGTCGTTACCACCTGTTTCATGCACGATACAAGCGCGGGCTTGTCCGCGGCGTGGACCGGGTCAATCATTTTGCCGACTTTGTTTGAGGTGTCGCGGGGACGTGGAGGATCATTGGCGTTGAGACTGTCAGCTATGGGGAGTGGCTGCAGGACGGCTCGATTTGGCAAGGCGGCCGAAAAGGTGAAACTCGAGCTGGACGAAATGTCCGTATCGTGACCTTTTTCGAGCGAGGGGACCGTGGAAATGGTCTCGAGCGACATCGATTGTTCCTCCAGCCAAGCGCTTCCTCGGTCTCGCTCCGCCTCGGCGTTCTTCCGTCGCAGGAACTCCTCGAGCACGATCCCACCCGCTGATGGCTTGGTGCAAGACAGCGACAGTCCGAGCGGCACCTCGTCATCCCCCTCCTTCTCCTGTCCCATCTCCAGAGTCGTGTCTCCCATCTCGTCGATCGCCTCGTACTCCATCAATTGCGCCTGTTCCACCCATCCCGCGACCCGAGCTTTCGTTTCTTGGATTCTCAGCCGTCCTTGCAGCAGTTCTACCTGCTTCTCCACCTCGGCGACTTTGCGGATGGCCACGAGCCGGATCGCATTCGCCCGTCCTAGTTCTCCCTCGACTTGGAGACGGAGATCCTTCTTGAGCTGCGCGTTCTCGTCCTGGAGCTCGGCGATGCGTACAACCTTCAGCTGCTCGTTCTGCGCTTCGAGCTCGACAACCCGCTCCTCGAGCGCCGAAATGCGAGCTGCCGCGGAGGTGGACTGATCACGAGTCTGGGCGCGGGCCAAGAGACGGTCACGTGTGGCCTATACAGTCAGCCAACGCCGCTACGAGGACCTCCGTTCAATGATCGTGCCGATACTTAAAATCGGATAGTTTGGCGCGGGACGTATGGACATCGCGGCGCAACAGCGAGGTCAATGAGATGGAGGGCGGATGTTCGCGCTGGTCGAAGTAAAGCCGGCGATAGTGGAATATGTATACTTAGGAGTGAGGTGTATCTGTATGAACGGACGTTGTGCGAGCTGGGTGTTTGGCGTCGATCAGGTCCGTAGACTCTGATTCAACTTGGACGTTACGACGTTACGACGTTACATCAACGCGTTCCACCCGGACGATCCCTCCCCCTGAGCACTCGCCAGAGTACATTCATCTCAAAGCTCTCTTCGAGCTCTTCTGACAAGACGAGGGCCACGTAGCTACATTCTTGTCAGAAGGTCCCGAGACCTTACTTGGAATCCCACTCGCTCTGCGTATATTTTTGGTATATGCATATTGTCCGCACGCTCTACACGTCTCAACGCATCCAGCGCATTCTCCAATGACTTGATGTAGGCCTTGGTCAAAGAACCAGGCCCAAAGTACTTGCGCAAGCTAGGACGTCGACGGCTGAACGCGCAAAGCGGCCTCGCAGTCTGTCGAAGCCGAGTCTGCACCAGCCGAGCTGGGCGAGCGCGAGCCCGATGTCCTTGGCCGTTTCGCTGGCAAAGGTCTGACGGGTCGTGCGCCTTGCTCAACTTTGATGAGCGGGGCCTACGTGAGTCTTCTGGCTGCTGCACTTACGGAAGATTGGCGCGACCGGCCGTGCTACCAGCTCGTGCGGTGATCCGGCTGTCTCCGCTCCATTTGCCGCTACCCAAACCTGGAACCTCTCGCGCTGGTAGTCTCCCACCCGGTCTACCAGCTCCTGCTGGCGGGCTTTGAGGCGGGTAATCTCCTCCTGCAGCTTCGCATTTGCGTCCTGCAGGTCCGCCGCGTCTTTGAGCATCAGGTAGTGTTCTTCCTGCAGCGTGGCAAAGCGTCCTAGAATCTGAAGGTGTTGAGCGCGAAGTGGAGCGCTAGCCTGCTCAGAGGGATGCCCGCCTCGATGGTATTCCTCGTGCAGAAAGGAATAGAGTTGCAGAACCCCGAGGGATCGAGCCTGAAATGGAGTGTCAGCCGGCTCAGAGGGACGGCCCCCTCGGAGGCGGTCGTTGACAGCGTTGAAAGTTCCGGATCGAATCGGCGCAGGGCGAGGGACAGCTTGGTCGGGGCGCGCTGGCGGGAAAGGGGAGTATCCTGGCGGTGGGGTAGACTGGTCTCAGGATGCGTTCACACATACGTCACTGGATCACTGACCTCGGCATCTTGTGGTCCGATTGAGTGGAGGTCGTTCTCGTAGCCCTGCCCTCGGCGGTCGACCACATTACCGTGAAGATGGATGCCATCGCCGGGTTCTGTGGGCATGGTGATTGACGTTGAAGCGGTGTCGCAGCGAGGGATTTTTTGGCGATCAATGAAGCAGGCAACAGGCGTCTGCAACAGCACCATGAGCGGTATATATACCTCCCACGCCGGTATGCCCCTTAATGCTCGTCCAGGATGCCAGTCAGGCGATCAAGATCGACAAAGGATGTGTCGAGCATGCGATCTACCTGGGCGGTCCGACCGATCCGTGAAGTGGACCTGAAAGGCCTAGATTTTTGATGAAACAGCACCCCCGACCGCGGTCGGTCCGGCCAACGAGGTAGCGCCCACTGTCACCCCTGCGCGCTAGTCTCGGAGTGACACTGTGTACAGCCCGAGAGGTCAGTAACGCTTCACTGGTTGCGAGCGCAAACACCTTGCAAGAATCACCGACTGTCCGCGTAAAGGCTTCGGGATGCGGTTTCAGGCACTCCGTTTCGGGTTTCCGACCGCGGTCGCAACCGCGTTTGCAATCACGGTTTGCGATCACGGTTGCGATCACGGTTGCGATCACCGACCGCGGTTCGTGATGGCAACCGCGGTCGACGTGCCTGGACTACGCGATGCGAGGTCCCCGAGTCCTGCCCATGCGAGTCTCTGTCTTCGGGTCGGTGTTCGTCCAAGAAACCTGCGAAAGAGCCCAGAGCGTGACCATCCCGCCGTCACCAGTAATCGGCGCCGGTCCTCAGCGGCGGGCAACGCCGAATTCGTTGACTGCAACAAGTGTGCTTTCTCGCCGTCGATTTTGGCTGGACTTTGGCTGGAAGAGGCAGCAACGGTGAAATCACGATTGATGCATACATGATCGTCGCTACGGATATACAGGATGTCGCACGTATATGGACCGGATCTAGCACCAAAAGTAGCCGATCCGGTGAGTAATGAGCCATTTCATTCTTGGTGACATGAAAATCGCAAAACGACACGGTTGTGAAGTCGTCCGCAGAGTGTTAGACACCGTGGTATGGTAGGAGAGATGAGGAAGTGAAATGAGAGGGACAGACGGGAATAGATGAGGTGCCCGCGCAGACAACGCCATCACTCGACCCAGTGCGGAATCAGAAGTCCAGCGCCATGTCGAATGATAGTCGTCAGTGAGCGAGATCGTGTCGAGCGCCTGTGAAGTATCGTCCTCGTTGATGTGGCTTACGCCGCGAGAGGATAGCAAAAAAACGCCCGTACGAAGTGCAAGCACAACGCTGTCGGTCTTCGCTTGGACGACCGAGGACGCTTGCACCGGGATGAGGGTGGGCGAAGGGGGTCAATGAGCGGTGTGGGAGGAGAGTGAAACGCGTATCGGGTCAGTGTCCAACTGGGTCTGCTCTGATGCAGCTGATGCATGGGTTGGTCACTGCAGGTCAGCTAGGTACACAACCAAATAGCATGCGACTCACTGTCTATCATGTCGTTTACCTGTCTGTAGGGGGTTAGTAATGCACGCAATAGCATGTGCAGACACTCACAGAACTCGTGGGTCTCTTCCCCTCTCTTGACTGTGCTCTGGGCAAGTCAGCGTACAGAACAAGAAAGTTGAGCGAGCGAGCACAAATTATACGCGTCTGGCGGCGGCGTTTTGACGCGTGACCAGAGGTATCACCGGGTGGGTGGCAAATGTGGCAATCGTCACTCACCTTCCAAGCTTCCTCAAAGTCAGACGGCAGGATGACATACCGGTTCTTCCTGACGGCTAAGAGGTGAGCGGGGTATGCATGAGAATACTTTGAACGCACCTTGAAGACCGGCTGCTTGACAGATAGATGCAATCTCGGCGGAACTCAGTTTGTCGGGTCGCGACACGTCTGAGGTTAGCCGTGAGCCCCTCGTTCAGCGATCGCCACATACAGTCCTCCAGGTCGACATCTGGGCCCAAGTTCATTTTCGCCGTGACCGTTTGGAAAATCAGACGTCGTTCTCGCCTGGACGGGTTAGGGAATTCAATCTTTCGGTCTAGTCGACCGGGACGCAAGAGTGCTGGGTCGAGAGTGTCCTGTCGGTTCGTCGCCATAATGACCTAGACGTCAGCCCACTCTGTCTTCGTGCCAGACCTGACTTACCTTGACGGTCGTCTGCTGGTCGAAACCATCCATCTGGTTGAGAAGCTCGAGCAGGATACGTTGCACTTCTCTATCCGATCCAGTCTGAGCATCGAAACGCTTGGTGGCGATGGCGTCGACTTCGTCGATGAAGATGATACATGGCGAGTTTTCGCGGGCTAACCGGAAGACATCTCGCACCATTCGGGGTCCCTGCCTATCAGCTTGATCGGTGATAAAAGCGTGAGCTGACCTCTCCAAGATACTTCTGCACAAACTCCGAACCGACCACACGGATGAACGATGCGGTGGTAGAATTGGCAACCGCTTTGACCAGCATCGTTTTACCGGTACCTGTAGTCAGCATCGGCTGTGCGCAATACTTGAAAATGGCGACCTCACCTGGCGGACCATACAGCAAGACACCTCGTGGGGGATCGATACCGATCTTCCTGTACAAGTCCATCTGCGTCGTCAGCCGAGTCTATATCGATTGACAATCAAGCTTACCTGGACCAACGGCAACTCGACCGCCTCTCGAATCTCCTGCTTCTGCTGATCCAAACCACCGACATCACTGTACTTCACATCCGGCTTCTCATCCGCACCCAACATCGCAATGGACGAATCCGCCTCTGGCGGAAGGATGTCGACCAAAGCGTTCGAATGCCGATGCAGCGCGACGGAAGACGATGGCTTGAGCAGCTCTCGGTCCAGCGTCGACAGGATACGGACGACGTAGTTCTGTCCTGTTGTACTTCCGACGATGCCTCGCTTCTCATCGACCGCCTCGAGGAATTGGCCAATCACGAGCGGGACGGATTGAATACGCTTGACCTCTTCCTGGGCCCGAAGGAGCTCGCGGCGGAGATTGAGCGTCTCATCTCGGATGTACTCCTGCTGGTCAGGCTGAACGGCAATAGATCGTCGCGGATCTCACCTCTTGGAGCTGAAGAAACTCCTTGTGCGCTTCGAGGCGCTTCCAGGTGGAGTAAAGCTCCTCATCCGAGGCGGGGAGAGAGTTGAGGAGGGCTTGCTTCTCAGATAGCTGCGAAGGAAGAGTGGGGTCCTGCCTCGTAAGCTTGGACGTTGAAGAGCGGCAATGAGCTCACCTCGAGCTTGAGGTCAATGCCAATTTCCTCCATGGTGCGTGCGCGTATGTATGATGGGGAGGAGGGTTAGTGAATGACCAGTAAGTAGGATGACCAGTAAGTAGGATGAGGTTGGATCGTCATCGGCCAACGCGCGTCGAAGCGTCCAGCCAAGCGGCGATCGCCGTTCGGCTTAGATGCTTCTGATGTTTCCAGGTGCGAGTACTACCTCGGCACTCACCTGTTGTTGCGTCTCTTAATCATCGCATCCTTCCTCTACCTGGAACCGTTTTTGTTCGCACAGCCAACGCGGTCATCAGTTCAGGCTCAATATGGGAAAACGAAAGTCGTCAGCCAAAGCGGCTCCCAAGCAGAAGCTCGCCCCTTTGTGTGAGCGAGCTCCTCCTCCCTGTCCATTACCAGCTAACAAGCTAGCCACCGCGTTCAAATGCTTGTTTTGTCACCATGACAAGGCGGTGTCTGTCAAAATGTCTGTACTGAAAGCTATCTTATAGGACGAAGCTGACGTCAGGGACAAAGCAAACATGTTCGGACACTTGTCGTGTAAAGTGTGCGGTCAAAAGTTCTCTGCGCCCATCAACAGTGAGCTGAATGCCTCCCCTGCTGCCGCACAAGCTGACGCGCAGACCTTTCAGCTGCAGTGGACATCTACTGCGAGTGAGTATTGGGGTTTCTGCGCTGCTCAGCTGGTGCATGCACGGGCATTGGAGCATCGACGCGACTTGTGCTTATATGCAGCTGGGTAGACGCCTGCGAAGAGATCCGCGTGAAGCAACCGAAAGCATCACGGTGAGTCGCCGAACCTGCAATGATTTATGAAGCTCATTGCCAGCCCTAAGCCCGGCCCCGATCCACTGGCGCACGGCCCCCAGGGAGGCGCCTCCATCTCGCACATTGGTCCCCGGCGTTCAGATGAAAATGAGGACGATGCGCAGGGCGAGGATGACGAGGACGACTACGATGCTCCACCGCGGTCCAAGGGCCGAGATGACCGCAATGGACGAGAGAGGAGCCGGCGCGAAGACGTGGACGAGGACGACGATGATGATGACCTGGACGACCGACCGGCACCTGAGCAGAAGAGAAGAAGAGTCGACCCCGACGATGACGAGGATGAGGACGACTAGGGTCGGTGAGGCGAAGAATTCTACCGGCCTGGTCGGGGACAGAAACAAGGCGCATGACCTGGCCCCTGCGCTGTACGTACGCCCATGGGGCGGGTGCGCGTCGCAACGCTACAATTTGTATTTCATGTGACATATAGCATCATCATGCATCGTTATACAGTACAACATGGAGTACAGCTACACGAGACATTGTCCGACCCCTTACTTGCTCGAAGAATCGCTCTTCCCCGAAGGCTTCACACCGAACGCGGAGAAGAGGTTTTGTTGGCTCTGGCGTCTTAGCTTTCCTCATGATGCCAGATCAGAACTAACGGGGTTCCCTATCATGCTATACCGCATCTCGCTCAGCTTCTGTCCCTTCGCGACCGAGTCAATCACCCCTGGAGTAAGTCTCGTTCTCCTTCACAAAGCTAGGTTCAAAACTCTACGCACAGTCAACATTTACAACCTTCAGCCGCTTCGAACCCCCTCTTCCTGCTTGACCGTCTATCCATTTTTGCGTCTTACTCCCCGACAGGCCACCATTCGCGACGATGTGGGTGCAGGACCCATTCTGTGTCGCTCTGCGAGTTAATGCCGCCCAGAAAATGATTTCAAGTCTCGACGATAACGACACTCACGTGAATCGACCGCCATTCGATGTGATCATCTGCTGCAGCTGCAGATTCGACAGCTTTGGCCCCGTCGAGCCGTTGATATATATGATACACCCAGCCAAGATGGAAGTACGCTGTTGTCAATCCAGCCTACGCGGGTGAGCCTCGGGACAGAGCCGCTCACCTGCTCTCGCGCCTGCTCCGCCATCTTCGCATTCCGCACTTCCCAATACGTCGCTGCGCCCGCGCTCCCCCCTCCTCTGTTCGACTGCTGATGCCCCATCGCGGCGGAGATGAAGTGATCCGTCCTGCACATCAGCCATCATCTCGCCAGCACGGACGATAGAGCTCACCGCGAGTACATATCCGAGTTCGTGATCGGATTGATGCTCTTACCCAGCGAGCCCATCATCCGCTCCGTGACCCTCCCACGCGACATGCCCGCCGCCTCGCTCCTCTGCCTCTCCGCATCTTCCTTCTTCGCCTTGCTCACGCCCGTCTGTGACCTCTCGACTCGTTCCTGGTCCTTGATCCGCTTGGCGACCCGCTCTTCGAGCGCCCGATCGAGCTTGACGGGTGCGGGGAGAGGTAGCGTCGTAGCTTTTGTGTCATGTGCCTTTCGCTTGAGATTCTTCGGCGGGGAGATGGGGACGATCTCCTGGGATGAAGATGGGGTCAGAGGGGTGGGCATTGGCGTGGTGGCATGTGTTGATGTGGACAACGGCTCGTGAACGAAAACATGAGGTTTTGCGATCGACGCGCCGGTACAGTCAACCGGGCAACCTCAGGCGCGTCAACCGATCCAGCCGAGCGCTAAGCGTCTGGCAGCCGGTCACCATCCAGTAGGTGGCTGCAATAACATTTTGCAAGAAGATGATGCATCCTGGCCCTCCTGAAGTCTACCACTCTCATTGACAGCGAGTCTTCACGCACATACATCACCTAGACAAAAGCACCGCTTCACACATCTCCAGATCATCATCCGCCTACTTCCTCAGCTTCTCGAGCAGCTTGTCCTGCCAGTCAGCTTCAATGATCCCTGCTTTCTCCGAACACTCACGTTCACAGCCTTCATGTACACATCCGTCGTCACCCAATCGTCCCGCGTCATGCTCTTGCCCTTCATCGCCAGCGCCAGGTCCTTGGTCATGATGTTGTCGTTGTCAATGACCTCGACACAAGCCTCCTCCAACTTCGTAGCAAAGTCGGCGAGCTCGGGCGTGTCGTCCAGCTTGGCTCGGAAGGCGAGTCCACGAGTCCAAGCGAAGATGGAAGCGACCGGATTGGTAGAGGTCTCCTGGCCTTGCTGATATTGCCTGTAGTGCCGGGTGACAGTTCCGTGGGCGGCCTCCGACTCCATCGTCTTGCCGTCCGGGGTGATCAGCTCCGAGGTCATCATTCCGAGACTTCCGAAGCCCTGCGCGAGGATGTCAGACTGAGGTTAGTGCAAGCTCGGCCAGGGAGAAGGGGCGTGTCGATGGGCAGAGGACCATCACGACACTTGAGCGCTGAGAACTCACCATGACATCTCCGTCGTAGTTCTTGCAGGCCCAAACGAATCCTCCGTCCGACTTGATCGCCTGCGCGACCATGTCATCTGGTATTAGCTACACATGCATCATGCCTTCCCACACTTACCAATCAGACGATGCTCGTAGTAGAGTCCCGCGGCGTCGAACTCCTTCTGGTACGTCCTGTCTGTCAGTGCCACACCCACAGCGCGGCACCGCCCACTCACGACTCGTAGACCTCCTGGAAGATGTCCTTAAATCGTCCATCGTACTTTTTCAGGATAGTGCTGTCATCAGCGCCGCACAATGTTCTGCCCCATTGTTCGCTCACTTCTTGGTCGACATGAACAGCGGCATCTTCTTGCTCAACGCCATCTTGAAGCTCGCGTGGGCGAAGCCGTAGATGCTCTCCTCCGTGTTGTACATGGCCAAGGCGACACCCTTGCCCTTGAAGTCGTACACCTGCATTTCGGTCGGCTTGGAGCCGTCCTCGGGCGTGAATGTCAGGGTGAGCTTGCCCGGGCCCGGGGCGAGGAAGTCGGTCGATCGGTACTGTGGTCAGCGGACGGCAAGTAGTGCACACAACGTACCTGGTCGCCGAAGGCGTGTCGGCCAATACAGATCGGCTTGGTCCAGCCTGGTACTGGCTTGGGGATCTTGTCGAGGATGATGGGCTCTCGGAAGACCGTTCCGCCGAGGATGTTTCGGATCTGGTGTCAGCCACGCTACTCTGGCGCAGGCAGATTCAAAGGGCGGTGGGTCGCGCAGAGCTAACGCACCGTGCCGTTGGGCGATCGCCACATCTCCTTCAATTTGAACTCCTTCACTCGCGCTTCGTCCGGCGTGATCGTCGCGCACTTGACTCCGACAGAGTACTTCTTGATCGCCTCGGCGCTCTCCACCGTGATCTGGTCGTTTGTCTGGGCGTGAGCGACGCTCCTGACGGGTCGAGAAGCACTCACCGCATCTCGCGACTCCATACCGAGGTCGTAGTACTTGAGGTCGACGTCGACGTAGGGCAAGATCAACTGGATGTTAGCGAGAGCCAGTGTTTCGCGCGAGGCAACCACGCGACGCCTCCACTCACCTCCTCTCGGATCTTCTTCCAGATGATACGGGTCATCTCATCTCCGTCGAGCTCGACCACCGGGTTCTTGACCTTGATGCGCTCGATGCCGGCCGGGGTGGCATAGCCCCGCAGCGACATGCTCATGGAGGAGTATGCAAAGGTGCGGAGGGGCGTCCGGGCCGAACGGAGCGACGAGCGGGTCTGCGAGAGAAGCTGTCGAGGTAAGCGCGCAGCTGACTGTAGTCTGGAGCGGCTGGCCGGAGACGAAGGGGCGTCGCACGTACCATGGAGAGAAGTTTGGGCAGATACCGTGTTCCACACGGGTTTTGTTTGGCAAAAGGCGAGTTGGCTATGTACAAGGTACACAGATAGACGGGTGTAGATCTGGAGAGGTGACCGACTCGTTGAGCGTGCTCACTGGCTGGTCACTGGTTAATGAGTTGGCCGATAAGTCGAGGCTCGCTAAGCTGGACAGATGCTCCCCCGGTCCCTGGGCGACGAAACTGCGATCAACTCGGCCCGGCAAAGGGGATTCGGCCGCAATTCGGTTAATGCTCGATCACGGTCACGTGACTCCTCACTCGCCACCAGGCAGTCGAGTTGCTGCCGTCACTAGGCATCATGATCGACGATCTCTCCACATAAAAGTCACCTTGCCAACACACACGATAGCCTTCATCGACTATGCGCGCATCAATACGAAGACTGGCAGCCGCAGTACAAGAGCTGCCTATGCCTATGACGGTGCAGGAGGCGTCGGTGCAGCTCATTCCACCAATACCGTGCGTGTCATTTCCCCTCAACCCGAAACCTCAACTACCCAGCTCGACCCTAGCAGATCATGGGCTCATACCAGGCTGTACCGCCGACTGCTGCGCGCACACCGCCAGCTCCCCATCGATATGCGATTCATGGGCGACTCATACATCAAGTCCGAATTCCGCCTCACGCGCAAGACCGACAATCCCTTACACATCATCGCTTTCCTCTCGCAGTGGAAGGTATACCTCGACGAGCTAGAGCAATCATCGCAAAACGGCACAGAGGCATGGAGAGGCAAGCGCCTCGACGCCGCCAAGCTCGACACCATGTCGAAAGAGCAGGTCGGGCAGCTTTACGAGCTGATGCACGCTACGAAGGACGTGTGGAAGTCGTACGTCCGTGCGGACTAACGGTGTGCAATGCTCACTCGCAGAACGGACCAGCTCGAGGAAGAGGCGAAAGAGGCCGGCGTAGAGGGCCTCGACCACACCAAGAAGTAGTGCTCGGCACATAGACCCCATATCATTGTACAGCATCCACGAGCATGACATTACTACATCCCACGAACCTAGCGTCGTGTTATAATGCACTACCCCCGCCATCATCGGCGCCTCAGCCAAAGGCAAGTTGGCCCGCTTGAGCACTCCGTGGCGGCTCTCCTCTTACCGACCCCGATCCCGATCCACCCTGCCTCGCCGCGTGTCGGCTGGGCAGCCTCAGCCCTCGTAGCCCGCTCGACCCGCCCGAAGGCGGGCCGTTCCAACCCGCCGAATGCGGAACCGAAAGATCTTCCACCGAGCTCGCCGCAGTACTGGGCAGCTTGAATCCCGGTGAAGTGGGCCGCGCACTGGGTATGGGTGCAGGCGTGGAAGCTCCTGGACGAAGCGACGAGACCTGGATCAAGATTGCGCATTCACGTGTAGCCTGCGTGAGGCGGGAACAGCTTTGCCGGACGCCGGGCGGGAAGTTGTGCGTCGCCGAGATGATTTTGACGAGCGCGGAGACTTTCACGACGGTCTTGATAAACGCCTGAGCGTCATCAGGCAGTGACGTATGGTTCCACGTCGCAGGATTCGCTCGTAAGCCGGCAAGTGACTCGCGAAGCGCAGTGGTGATTTGCTCCGCGCGGGACAGGAGCAAGACCAGCTCCGAATGGTACTTGGCGGGTATCGTGATCGGCCGATCAGAATCGCGGGCAGAGTCTATCGTACTCGCCAGACTGCTCTGCGACACCGACTTGTGGTGCATCGAATGCAGAGGCGAGCCTGCCGCGCTCGACGCGTTGATATCTTCAGCGAGCTTGAGCCAGACGGTGAATGCGATGTCCGTCGCTCCCTCGATTACGTCCAGTAAGTCTTCGTCGTACAGCGTGGCGGACGCGGGGGTCGGCGGCCTCACGTCGACGGATAGCTTCCGCAAAGGCCCAGGCATGCTGGCGGAGAGCGAACCCGCAGATGACGAGGCGACGTGGCGCGACTGAGTAGGCTGCACCACGCCCACCAGATGCTGCGAGAGCTCTGGCGGAGTGACAGGTATACCAGTCAGGGAACCGCTCCGGCTTGTTTTTGCAAAAGGCGGCATCGGCAGCGGCATGAGCTCTTCCTCCTCCGATTCCTCCGTCTGGTCCTCGAGGACGACCTGAGCGGACTCTGACGGTCGATGACGCAAAAACGACGGTCCATCCTCACTGGCATCGCTTGCAATTGCCGGCGAACCCATGAGCATCCCCCTTTCTACATCTTCCGTTGAGAAAGAACCGGCCTGACGACGGCGTTGTGCTCGAGCGTTTGGTGCTGGAGTCTCCATGCTAGCCGTTGATGGGTGATTCGGCGACGCATTCACCGTCGACATGCTCGAACGTGCGGCCGAGCTGGGCGACCGCGACTCGCCTCTTTCCGGGATGGGCGAGATCGGCGTGCGCCCCATAGAACCAGCCAAGGCCATCGCAATCCCGCCTGGACGGTCGTGCAATAATGGCTTGACGTCCTCAAGCAACTGCTCCATCGCCTCCCACGAGCAGCCAATCTCCGCCATCGAGCCGTATATCATGAGCAGCAACGTACGAGTGTACCGCACGTCTCCGCCGCGCAACGCAGGCATCTGCAGCCGCAGAACCGCGACCACCTTGCTGAAGACCGCAACGCTCTCCTTGGTGGCGTTGGCAACGCTTCGAATGGCAGAAGAAGGGGGGATCCCCCTTCGCGACATCGAGTCGAATCGGTCGAGTGCATTGATCAGGTTGGTCATATACGTCCCAGCCGGTTCCATCACGCGGTTGAACACGCCCGCTACCCGGTCCGGCACCGCGAAGAGCAGGTACTGTCGTAGAGCTGCGTGTAATTGCGACAGAGCAAACAAGATGCCACGGATCGCGTCGACAAACTTGAGCAGGGCCGGAGGGATCGTCTTGGAGATAGTCGACTTTGGCAGCGTACTCAGCCGACGGAAGTATGAGTTCCGCGATTCATCGGCGAGAGGCGTCTCGGCCGAGTCCCGTTTGGGATCCGAAGAGGACACAGCATCTCGAATCATGTCGGCCGAGCCTTTTCGCATAAGCGTACGAGGCGGAGGGCTCTCTCCCCAAGTAATAGGTGTGGCCCATCGGGAAGTGCCCGGGGTGTTGATGCCGAGACCAAGGGGTCGTACCGTCTCACCGGGCTCGTTCCGCCTGTCCTGGATGATCTTTGCGTGGCTTTGGCGCAGATCAGGCAACGACTTCTTGGCGGTAAGGTTCGCACTCAGCCGCTGCGTAGCGGTATAACTTGCGCCGCGACTGTGACTGGCTGTGATTGCTGGTGCTTGCGGCGGGGGCAGGGTCGATGGCGGTCGTGAACGGCTCGAGCTCGATGCGGTCGAAGCGGAGTGCGGAGGGGTGTATGACGAGTTTGACTGGCTCCGGTCGTGTCGCGCGAAAGGGCGATTCGGCGGATTCAGCCCCGGCGAGATGGGCCTCGTGAGCGATTCGTCTGACATTGTCGCCGAGCGATTCCGCGACAAGAGTGGGATTCTCTGATGCAGAGGCGATGACCGGCCCGTCTCTTCTCGGATGGGCCGGATCGTTTGTGACGATGTGAACGGCGCCGACAGATTCGTCTGCGACCCCTGGCGGGGCATGTCGTTGCTGTACGCGCCGGCCGACACAGCGCTGGTCGGCTCTTCCCTGCCAGTCAGCCTGTTCGTGCTCGCGCAGCTCACTCGGACGCGAGGTACGCCTCATCCCCCTTGTTCTGCGCCAACAGGCGGTCCCCATCCGCTGCGCGCTGCCGCATCCAGCTCTTCATGTTCTCGATCCACGGTCTCAGATCCTCGTCTTTGCCCCTGCGTCCGCCTGCAGCGCTCTGGTCGACGTCGATCAAGCTACCGAGTACCTCTCGCGGCTACCGTGAGTGAGATCTCATCTCACCTTTAAGTCACTCACCGGCCACTCGATCGGGTTATCGTCCACCTTGAACACCTTGAGCGAGTTGAATGTCGTGAGGTAGCTTGGCAACGCGTAGATCCGGTTGTTGGTCAAGGACAAGACCTTGAGATGGGCCAGCCGCCCTGGCCGTTCCGGAAACGCCTGGATGTGGTTCTTACTCAGATCGAGAATTTCCAACGCGGCCAAGTCGGTCAGCTGAGGTCAGCGGTGCGGTGGGCGTCTCCGGATTTTTCTGGCGACGTACCGCTGCGGGGAACTCTGTGAATGCATTGCCTTTGAGATTGAGATACCTCAAGCGGCTGAGTCGGCAGAACGACTCGTGTATGCTCCGGTCGCGCAGGGCATTGTATGAGAGAGCGAGCCTGGATTCAGCAACTTGTGACGCCGGTTCAAAAACGTACCGCCATACACCCTTCATGTCCGCCCCGACGCCCTTGGCGAAGCGCTCGACGGCATCTGGGCCTATGTTGGTGATCCCTCGCCGACTCAGATCGAGGGTGTCCCCTTTATCTGTGCTCTTCTCTAACGCCTCATCTATCCTCTTCAACGTCTGCTCCTCCCCTGCCGGCTCTTCATTAACAGGCGAGACCTCTTTTGCTCGCAGCCCATTCACAGCCATGGCGACATCGTACTTGCCGCGAGCGTTGACTGGACTCGAAGGCGATAGCGCAACGGTGTTCTGCGAGAGACTCCGTGAGAATTGGTGTGAAGGGAAGGACGGTAACGTGTTGTTTGATTGTGCCGAGTTGGAGCGAAGGCGTGACGACCCGTTGAGGTGTAACGCTTCGGTGTTGACGCGAAGGGGCGCGCGAGTGGGACGCGGTGGAGGCGAGGGGTCGACGATGGTAGATGAAGAGGAAGTGTGGGAGGAGTATGATGGGATGGGCGAAGGACCGCGCGACATCGTAGCGGTTGCAAGGGCGGTGGGCTCGTGCGGCTGCGGCACGCGGGATGGGCGTTACAGGGGGCGTCGGCGGTGATGCTACCGTCTAGTCGATCCTTCTCATCGCTAAGCAGAGGCAGAATGGTCGGCTGCGAGGGCGTGTATGCGGACGGGTTGGAGTGTCAAGCGGATTTGCTCGCCGATCAATCGACAGTAATGTCTCCAAAGGACCGTCGGTAAAGTGGTCCAGGTCGCCCAGGTGTTTGCGCGACGAGAAAGTCGTCACGATCGGTCGGTTCCGTTGTCGCGCGCAAGACTCTTGGGCCGTTTTCGTTCTGATGCTGCAAGCAACTCGATGCGAGTACAATGTGACCAGCTCTCCGTCAGTCACCGATGTGCTGCACCTGTCCTTGACTGTCTGTCACCGTCGCACCACTCACTGGCGCGAAAGCTCGCTCGACAAATGTCTCAGGTTTCAGTGATTGACGTTATTGTGGCAACTTTAACCCTTCCGGGCCCCTGCAGATCATACGCGTCGACGCCTCGCACTCGTCATCCGCAATCACAGTTCGCTACATGCCATGCATTCGTGGAGCACAACGATGGTGGATTATATTACAATGTACGCCGTCTATGAAGTGTGATTTGGGAATGACAGCTATCTGGAGTACGTTGAGCCTCTAGACTTCCACCCAGAAGCGCCCAGAGCTGCTTTCGCCCTCTCCGTTACCTAGCTCACCGCTCTTCCCGCCTCCACCCACAGCCTTGCCCACCCGCTCCATAACCGCCAGACCCAAGCCTTCGTCGCTGCATCCCTCGACGAATATGGCATCTACACCAGCAGATGCCGTCGTCGTGGAATCGTCCTGGACTGGTAGTCGACCACCTTCCAGCGACAACATCCCGGAGAATAGCCGCTGAGCAGCAGAAGTGCTGTCCGCACCGAGAGAGACGGGCAGAAAGTCCGCACCGTCCACTTCCTCTGCTATGCGCCGGGATAATGCCGATCCTTCATAATGCAGCAGACCGAGCCGAGGGCGCCGGCCATTCTGTAACGATGCGATTATCGGCTCCATGATCGCTCGAACGGTGCTGGGCGTGGTGGTCGTGGGCTTGGGAAAGGTGTTGCTTGGCAGTAAGAGGTACACGGGTACCCGAGGCGAGTAATGTCGGTACTTCATACCCGGCGTTGACGGTGGAAGCTTGGCCGCGGACTGGTCCGGCTGCGGCAGGCGCGACGCGGAGGCCACGGCGTTACGCATCCATGGCTTGCCATGCAGCCTCATTACCGTCTTGCCCTCCGCGCCATCCACTCGAGTAACAACTCGCTGTATATCCTCGACGCCAAGTCCGCCTGGCCGCAGCACATCCACACTGCCTCCACCTCCTTCCCTCCATGCCAAAGCATTAACCACGGTGGACTCGACGCCAACGCCGCAGTCCCCTCCGTCAAGTATACACCCCAGTCCCTCTTTCCCATTGAGATCATTGAAAACATGTTGGGCCCTCGTGGGACTGGGTCGGCCCGACGAGTTGGCCGAGGGCGCGGACAGCGGCAAGTCCGAGTGATGTATCAGCGCCAGAGCGAGGGGATGGCTCGGCATGCGGATGGCGTTCGTTTGGGGCGCGGGCGGAGGAGGTGGGCATGGCGAAGGGAAGAGGAGGGTGAGCGGCCCGGGCCAGAATGCGTCGATGAGGGCAAGGTACAGTCTCGATAGGACATAGCCGGGCGGGAGTAGCCGGTGCAGCATGTCTAGCGACGAGACGTGGATGATGAGCGGGTTGTCGGATGGGCGCTGCTTGATCTGGTATATCCGCTGGACCGCCTCGGGCTTTGTAGACGCCCCAGCGAGACCGTAAACCGTCTCAGTGGGGACAGCGACGGTCCGTCCAGCGTGCAAATGGCTCGAGGCGACCTCGAGATTGGTCAGAGTCTTCGTCGGGATAGTGAATGAGGGCGACTGCAGGCGGTGCGAGGGGGGCGATGAAGGCTTGATCTCGATCCCAGCGTGATCGCAGGCTAGGATGGGCGTGATGGAGTTCGTCATGGTGCGTGCTGGGCAGTAACGATGCGGCCGGCAGGCGTGGAGGGTAGGTCGAGAGACCGAATGCCGGAATATCGTGGTGAAATAAGATCTGGACAATCCGCCAGCGACCATCCACGCCTTCCCGTTGTCGACGTGTCGAGGTCAAGACTCTCCAAGACCGAAAGTACTGTCTCGCCGGACGAGTGGCCACAGGACCAGTGCTCAGAAGCGCTTAAGAACAAGAGTAAGAAGTGGAGAAGTGGTCGTTGACTCATCTCTCAACTTTTGGTCGATAACCGGCGGCGATCTCCGACTTCGGCAACTGCCCACCCCCTCCAGCCGTCCTCTCATTCAGAACGGGGTCGCGTTCGACGTCTTGCTCTTCACCCATCTTCACGATCGCCAGAGCGCGGCGACGGCTAATTATGGCCAAAATCGTCCCGCCGATGAACTTTGGGTTGGTCGAGGATGGTATGTCGTCGCCGCTTGACACGTGCGCGCAATGAAACTAAGGACAGGCTTTTACCGGTCCGCCCAGCCATCCGAGCTCAACTTCTCCTTTCTCGAGAAGATGAACCTGAAGAGCTTGATCTGGGTTGGAGCAGAGCAGCCCACAGAGATCTTGTGAGCTATCAGAGGCTCTTGTTCGCGGTTAGCTCACGGCAGAACGTCATTTCTAGACTCCCAAGGCATAACACTGCACAACCTCGCCCCGCAGACCTCACTGAACCCGCACTTCCCTCCGCCGTACACAGACTCGGGCGTGGTGCCACTCTCCGGGCAATGCAAGTACTCCTCGAGGAATGACCATCGGTCGCTAACGCGCAGATCACCTACCGCCCCTTCCTCCTCCTTCCGAACCGCTCATCATCGCCGCGCTCTCATTGCTGTTGCAACCAGGAACGTTCCCCACCCTGGTATGCTGCAACATGGGCAGACATCGGTCCGGCACCGTCGTGGGCTGCTATCGCAAGCTGCAGCGATGGGCTCTGAGCAGTATACTGGAGGAGTACCGGCGATATGCGGGCGTCAAGGTCAGGGTGCTTAACGAGCAGGTGCGTGCGAACTCTGCTGGATGACGAGTGGCATGACCTATATCGCTCACTGCAGTTCATCGAGCTTTTCGACACCGACCTGGTTCCTATGACCGCGCTGCCGAGCGCCACCCCGAGTTGACACCACTGTGGCGAGGGCAGCAGATGGAGGCGGGGATGCGCCTGGCGTGATCGAACGGACGTCCGCGCGACACAGAGGGACGGGGAAGTGCCGCCATGGGATACATTCCTCGAACACATCACGTTCGGTGTGCCATGGAGAGGGCAGCGTAATGAAGTATGACCTTTGACGACATGCATGACCGTTATCTCTGCCGGCTCAGCGGCCCCGGAAGCGCCTAGCGAGGGGTGCCCATAGTGACGACCGTAATCGCCGATCGCGAGGGCTGCCCCAAAAGTAGTCGGGCAAATAGTGCGGCGTTCTTGTCCCGGCGCACACTGGCGAGTGCTCGTGGCTGTTTCTGTCCATGGACCTTCGAGCTCGACATGTACGTCCCGGCCGCCCGACTCATCAAGCAAAAGCGAGCTCAACCCTTGTCGCAGACCACAGTGCTCGGCTCAGGCGGACACTCTTCGAATACCTTGCAGCGCGTGCATGTATGCGCACTATTCTGCTTCGATTGGCATACAGGAAGAGGCAGCGTGACGTCAGCCGCTTGCTTCCGGACGCACTGGGTCCGAGCGGCGATCTCGGCGATCAGTGGCGGCATGGTGTAGCGCATATCTCGCCCTCGCCTCGTGTTCACGCGCCCGGTTTTCTTTCTCTCTCTTCCTACGTTCACACACTGAAGACAGACGGCCGTCCATTCCCAGCCACGCTCTCACCATACGCTCGGCTTGATCGACGCAATATGCCTGCTGGTGCCAAGCGACAGAGCTCGGCGGTGAGCGGTGCCTGAACCCCGACGATGACGATCACCCACTGACCGACACATCACCTTCGTATCTGTGTGCTCGAGAGAAGAGATCTGATGACTAGGACACCTCCGGCGTTTATATCCGCTCCAAACGCACCAAGCGAGCGCGCGTCATCTACAACCCGAGCTCTCCTCCCTTGGGCGACATACCGCCGGCCGTCCGACCCGCGCCCTTGCCAACACCGCCCGCCGACCCAGGGCCTTGTCATGTTGATGTCTCCTGCTCGCCGCATACGTGTCGAGGAGATGACTTACCTTGCACCTGCAGACCATGTCCAGAGCACGCGGGACAGCGCGGGGCGGAGCCTAGCGGACCCCTTTGCCCCGGGAAAGCCGACAAGGAGGATCTGCGAAGCTGCCAGTACAGGAAGCGAGTCAGCGACCTCGAGTTGGAGGTCACCCGGCTCTGGAGAAGTTGTGAGACATTGGAAAAGGATCTGGACGAGGAGAGAGCATCCCGGAAGATTGGTGAAATGGCATGGGAAGAGCGAGTGGTGCGTACAGTTCGGCTTCGCCTAGACCGGGTCCCTTTCAAGCTTCTGCATCCCCTTCGATTCGACAGCGCATGCTGACGTGAGATACGCCTCGACCACAGTGCCGACACCAGAGTCGCAGAGCTCGAAGCCGATTTGAGGGAGAAAGCGGTTCTGATCGACCTCTTGAAGGACGACAAGCGCCGATTGCAAGATCTGTGGTATGCGCCGCAGAGGAAGGTGAACAACGAGGTGCTCCGAGAGCTGTACTCGCAGATGGACGAGGTGGAGGAGGAGGATGAGTGGGCGACGCGGTTCGTGAAACCGGAGGACACGAGTAGGCTTCGTCATTGGCGCCGAGGCTGACGAAAGAAGACGTCACAATCGGAGAAAGAGTGTCAGGGCCCCAGACTAGGTCCTCCTTGAAGGGCAAGAAGATGAAAAAGGAGAAGAGTGAGGAGAAGGAAAAGGAGGAAACCGAGGGGAAACAAATGAAGCAAGGAAAGGAGAAGACGCCGACGACGACTTACGTCGACAGCGGCACGCCAAGGAAGGGCGACATTGGGACACCGGGCAGGTGGGGCAAGGTCGAGAGCTGGCGGCCGAACGGAGAATGCCCGAGGACCGTCTGAGGAGAATGATCACAGCCTGGAGCTTGCTGTCGATACTGCTGTGGGCCGAGGAGCGAGTGGGCGGGATTGTCAATTAGCTCGAACAATCAACATGCCAACAGCGGTCAATAGCATGCATGTCGAAAGCCCACTTACGAGCGCAGTCAATCAGACTAGCGTGTGCACGTCCCGGCGAGATCGTTGAGCTCTGTGCGTTTGTGTTTGTTGTATCGACATCATGCTACCAGCACCGCTTCAACCTGCCCCTGCCGCGTTTCCGCTGCGTCAACCGTCTCCCATGCACGAACGATAGCCGCCCAGCTGTTTCGACGCACGACCAGAGATCGTGATTCCGTCTGGGCAAATCCGGAACGCCGGGGTTTTCCAGGGGGTCCTTTCGGGCTCGATGAAACGATGTATACCCGCTCGTCATCAGCCATCAATCGGTCATGTAGTTGTTGATCCGCGATACATCGCCCGAATCGAGGGTGTCCGGGCTGAGACGCGTCCCGCCAGGCGGCCGCAGCGTCACCGCCGGAGCGTCGCACAGGCATCTCGTCGAATGACAGAGCGTTCGCGAGACCGAGACATCCTTTGTGACACGTCTTATCGGGCTTCATCAACTGTGCATAGATTAGACGCATCGCCAGGATGTGACCCGTGCCATGCTCGCACGACCCAGTTGTATCCCTCACCATCGACCTGACAGCACATTCTGCGTCTATCCGCAGATCACATACCTCCCTCGTCGTACCTGCTTCACCCAGATCCGCCTAAGCGAGCCTCCCGTATCCCGAGACACTCCCCGAGCGAGCGCTGCGCTGCAGTACTTCCGCCGACTCGGACACAGGCCAACACGCTGTATACCTCCCAGTCCCCCGGCTCGCTCGCAGTCCTGCTCGAGCGACCAACACTCCGACCTGCGCCGCACCTTCGCTGTCGCCGACTAAGGCTCGCGTAACCTGTTGATGGTAGGCGAAGCGACCCCCCGAGGCCGATTATAATTGACAATACCCGCTAAGCGTTAAATTCGATCTCCTGGCGCGCCCCCCGACGCCTCACCAGCTCTGCATTGGCGCGTGGCGCGCTTCCTTGCCACTTTTCGGGCGGAATTCGAAAACGCGTGGGTCCATTTCCCTTGCCCTTGCCTTCCCCCACCCTATCCCCTCGCCTGGTTCGGGTGAGTTGGGTTGGACTGGATTCGATTTGGCCAGCGCTAGCTCTGCGGATGCTACCAGAGATCTGACTGGATGGATGCACACGAGGCTGATACGCCAGCACTCGCATAACTGGCCCCTACCTTGATCTTGTTCATCGTCTAGTACATACGGACAGAACGCAAACTAGACGCACGCGACTTGAAGCATTTGAATCGGGTCGTAGCAGAGTGAGACTTACGACGCTTCCGGAGGAGCAACCGATAGATTAATCAACGTCGTCATACGACCACGCAGAGCTAGTGAGTGCATTGGACACACAGCCAAGCGATTCCTTACGTCCTTTCTCACACCACTTACTTCACACATCCATCGCTACATAGCATTACATCGTCTTCCTGGTACCTGCACAATCGTCGCGCCTGTCTCACCTTATCACCGCCCGAGTCGGGCTGCAGTTGCTCATTCTTCAGCACCGACTGTCATCCCATTGCCGCCCACGTGCCCTACGTTATCCATCACCAGCTCGTGCGATAACGAGTTGATCCCTTACGTGAGTCGAGTGCCTGTCTCTGATACATCACATCTACATCTGCGCGCCGGGTGCAAACTGGCGAGATCCCGCCCCTGTTGATCACCTTCCTTCCTCCTTTCAGATCGTCCACCGGCCCGAGGGCAGCCTTGCGCCCACCAAACCTACCAAATCACCCTCCTGTCATTGTTGTCGCCCATCGCCGCCTTATCCGGCCTGTTGCCAGATGATGGCGATCGTGTCGATCACGACGAAGGAGTGCGGAAAGACCGTCACCGGCTGTGGACCCCTTTGTGACCCCTTTCCTAGCCGATTGCGCCGGCCGAACCACCTTCCCCACCCTTCCTTCCGTTTCATGGCACCACGCCGGCTACCGTGCCTTTCCGGCGTGTCTTCGTACACGAGGATGGCATGGTAACAAGCGGCATACACACCGCCTTCGGTCTGTCACACACACATCGCTGCGGCCATGTCATGTCGGATCGAGGCCATGTCGCCGGCAGCATGGTGGCAATCACCTTCCTCCTCTCCGTTTACACCACTTGTACCCATCTTAGCATACCTTCTCGAACCATCACTTCGTCGCACCAATCACTCCGAAGGTCCCCCTTTTCCTTTGTCCGCTCCGCCTTTGTGCCAGCGTACACACCATCGGCCTCACGGACTCAAGTGGGACCGGACATGGGCGCGGTAGTCAACACCCTGCCTACCATACCCCCAGCAACCCTTTACCGTTGATCACTCCGCGCGACGACGCCCCACGACGCTCTGACCTTTGTTTACTCGGTTTCACTGTCACTCAAACCCAAGAGCGAGCGCTGATCAACCTTTCTCCACCGCACATTGCGACACCGTCCTCTCCCGCGCATGAACGCCAACAACCGACCGTCCCTCCCGATCCTTCCCACCCTCCCCCCTCTGTACTTTCCCCGCACATCTACCTTCTCCCCCTCGCTGCGTTCTCAATCCGATCCCTCCACACCTACAACTCCAACCGACGCGACCACGTACTTCCCCATCTTCTCTCTGCCTGCCAACGGACCATCCTTCTTCCCGCCGGTACCCTACAAATCTCCGCAACCTTCTTCTCGCCTGCACCGCGACTTTGCAACTCCCAGCGGCACTCCACCCTGCTACCCCCACAGCTACGAGAAGCCCACACGGCGCGACTCGTCCAGCTTCCACCCATCGCCGTCCTCGACCTCGGATCCACCGCCCACTTTTCTAGCTCTCACCACTACGATGGCTCCATCAGCGGCACAGAAACGAAAGGTCGTCATTCTCGGCTCGCCGAGTGTTGGTGCGTGGCGGGAGAGTGCTGACGAGATCACAAGCTGATTCCAGGCAAGACCTCGCTCACGCAGCAATACATTGCCCCGCCCACGTACACCGCCAACTACTTCCCGACCATCGAGGCGACGAGCCACAAGTCGGTCACCTACGGTGGTGTCGAGTACGATTGTGAGATCATCGACTCGGCCGGCCAGGTGAGTCTGGACAGACTGTCGACGGCGCTTGCTGACGTCAGGACGAATACACGCTCTTCCCGTCCAAGTACGCGGTCGGCGTACATGGCTACCTTCTTGTCTTCTCCATTACCTCCCGACAGACATTCGAGATGGTCAGCACCGTCCACGACAAGATCCTCGATTACGCCGGTATCGAGAAGGTGCCGTGTGTCATTGTCGGCCAGAAGTCGGATCTGTCCGGCGAGCGGTGAGTCGGGGGACCGGTGACCAGGTCATGTCTGACGGGCAGAGCCGTGACGCAAGCAGAAGGCGAGGCGCTAGCGAAGAAGCTCGGCGCGGCTTACATCGAAAGCTCGGCTAAGGACAACAAGAATGTCTCCAAGGCGTTCGAGGTACTCCTCAAGGAGATGAACAATCAGTACAATCCCGAGCCGGAGAAGAAGAAGTCGTCCTGGTGGCCGTTCTAGGTGTCCCAAAGGGCACAGCCGGCCGATCCGGCGTTTTCCCAGCCGCTCACTCTCGACTCTTCATGGACAATCCGGTCTCGCCTGGTTCGATGCGTCCGCCAAACAACTCCGCTACCGAATATACATGATCCGGTCGTCATCTTCCCCCTCGTACGCCTAATCTATCCCCGCCTCGCCCTTGCCGTTCCGCCGGTGTAATCGTTCAGAACTCGACAACTTCAGCAACTTGACGTTGCGGCGGCGCGGCGTTGTATCGCCCAAATCCCCCTAATCTTCCATCTTTTCCACCCTGTTCCGCATAATCCTCCATCATTGTATAGTAGCACATTCGTTCCCCTTCATCTGTGACAGTAGCATCTCGTCTTGGCCAGCAGTAGTGGTAGACGCAGACTGGGGAGGTGTGGTAGTGAACAAGCGCGTTATAGAGCATGAATTGATTGGTCTGCACCAGGTGTGTGATAGAGTTCCGTCCTGCACTGTACAAGCGACCAGCGGCCTCAAACACACAGGATCAGATGCACTGTTGGTAGAGCCATGTGGCCCAGGTCGATCACCGCTGCGGTTGGTGGATTACGGGATTACGCCACCGGGGGTGAGTCAGGTGGTGTGTTGTTACTCTAAGCGGATTCAATAGCCGGATCGCCCACGCCTTTGGTCCCACATCATCATCGTCGCCCTTCGGCATTCTCTCCTCCTCCCTCCCTTCCACCACGCCATTTCTCCCATCCACCTCTCTGCCTTTTACACCCCTCCCCGCTTTTCTTGACAACGCGCGACACACCATATAGCCATGGCACGGTACGTCCCGTGTCATCGCTGTCGGCCGCACCACCCCTGCGAACTACCGGACAAGAGCGAACGGGAACGCCGCGCTGATGCATAGCGATCCGCCGTCGCCGCCATCAGCCGCCGCGTCTTCCTCTGAGCTCCGAGACCTGTCGCTGCAGCCCTCGCATGTCCGGCAGGGCAAGATCACGATCATACATCCGCAGCTGCGCGACTTGATCCTGCCGCTGAAGCGGGGCCATGTGCTGTACCCGCGGGGCACGACCCTCGAGGAGCAATCGTGGGAGCCCGAGCCGGATGTGGATGAGGGTGACGAGGACGAGAACGATGGGCCCATCAAGCCGGTGCGCACATGTCGGGGATGGCTGTGAAGATGTAGACCGCGGACTGACGTGCAGAGCGTGAGCAACGGCACCACTCGGACCTTTGCCAATTTGTCCTTTACGCCCAATTGCCTTACCGCGAGGTGAGTGCACCGCGGCCCGGACGATCATCCGCTCACGGCGCAGAGGGAACATCATGGCGTGCGGGGGCCAACACGGCGAGCTGTACCTGACGCATCTATCCACGTCGACGCAATCGGCCCTGCAGACTCGCTTCGCCTCGTCCCCGCCGGTGAAACCTTTCTCGCTCTCGGTGACACTCCCCACGCGGTCAATCAACAACTCGCTCACGATCTTGCCGTGCTGGCCGGAAGAGTGGAAGCGGAAGGAGCGGGACAGGCGGCTATCGTATCTCCGGGGACGGCGCGACCGCGAGGCCGAGTGGAAAGACCAGCCCGACCCGGAGCGGTCCAGCAGCGAGGACGAGGACGATGATGACGATGAACGAGAAGGCGAAGAAGGCGAGGACGACTTTGAGGCGATCGATGATGGACTCGATACGGAGTCGGAGATGGACGAGGTGGAAGATCTCCCTTCGCCGAGCTCGAGCGTCGCCACATACCCTAACACTGTGCCGTTCCGCCATGCGCCCCGAATACCGCATCTGTCCCCCTCCCAGCCCATCGTCGAGCTGCCAGCCCGGCGCTCCGCATCGTTCAGTGCGCACTCGCACACGTACTCCCAGACACACTCGCACAGCCACGCTCGGCCCAGCTCGAATAGAGGCTCGTTCTCGTCTTCCCTGGACAGGTCGCATATCCAGTATGTCACCTCCAACCCTAATCATCGCCCCCCTGAGTTCGCCGCGACAGCCAGCTCCGCCGGGAGCTCGTCAGGATCGATCAAGCGCAAACGCAAGGAGAAGCGATTACAAGAGCCTCGTCTGCTCGTGTCAAACAACGATCAGACCGTGAAAATGTTCTCCATTAGACGGTCTCCATCCAGCCCGTCCAGCTCGACTCGGCCGTTATCACCGTCCGAACGCCTGCCTGGGCACACCGCATTCCCTCCCGACCAGTCCGACCGCGTGCGACAACTACAGCGGGAGTTGCAATCCGCGAGGGATACCCAGGCAGACGTGCGGAGGTTGTACGAGCGGGTTGTGGCGAATCGGACGACGGCTCCAGCTCCGCCGCCGCGCTTCGGTTCGTCGTTCGGTTGGGACGGGATTGCCGCCAACGAGGGATTGCAGGCGGGCGAGGAAGCACTGCGGAATGAGTTGGAGCGTGCGAGGGAGCATTTGCGCGTGCAACAAGAGAACTTTCAGCGCGAACGCGAGGACTTTGAGCGGGTCATCGGTATGCGCGTAGGAGGGATCAACCTCGGCGGCAACCAGGGTGGCACGCATTTGGACCCAGCAGAGGAACGCGAGTCGAGGCGTCTGGCACGGGTCGGCGGGACGCGATTCAAGTATGCTATCAACCACTGTGAGTTGCGGGACTTCGGCTCGAGGTCCAAAGATCGAAGCGCACGAGCTGATGGAAGCATCGCTGTCGCCCGACCTAAAGCAGATGGTCTCGGTAGGAGACTCGCCTGAGGGCGACGTGTATCTGTTCGAGGTGATTAATGGCGGGCGGGACTTTCGCAAGATCGGGGTGTATAACGGTGTGTCCTGTTTGACGAACGAATGGAAAGATGCTGAGACCCAGCTGCAACCGATTCGAGCTTTTCCACCGCGTGGAGCAAAGACGGCCGCAAATTTGCTGTCGCGAGTCAAGGTACGCCCGGTCACTCCCATGGTGGGCCTGACGCTCACAATAGACGGACAAGTGACAGTGTGGGATCATCGATCTTCGCGCCCCTTGGCGGTGTTCTACACATCGCCCGCGATGACCGCCCCGTCGTTCTCGTCCGATCTCGCATCATCGCGCCTCGAACAAGGCTGGACGTCGCCGAGGTTTGCGAACCCCAATGTCATCCTCATCGACCCGGTCTCGGGCGACGCGCAGTCGGGTAGCAGTACCTCTGGGCGCGAGGCTGCACGGGTTGTCAAGTTCTCGCCGGAGGGAAGCGGCCGGGACCTCATGGTCTTCACCGAGGTTCGTCAGAGTCGCTCAGTCGAGAGCACTGTATATTACCGAGCGATCGCTCACACGCAGGAAAACTCGAACCTGCACATCGTGGACGCCAAGACATTCAACTCGCACGTCGTCGTGCCCGTCCCATATGTCGTTCCGTCGCCGACGGGTGACCCCGCGACGCTGTACAGGGACAGAATGGGCGTGGAGGGCGGCACGTGGGGCATCGCCGGCGTCGGCTTTGATCCCACGGGCGACTGGTTGTATTCCGGCACGGAGAAGACGATCGTGGAGTGGGACCTAAGGAGAGTGGGCGGCGGTGAGGGCGGCACGTGGGGGATGGCATAGGGCAGCGTCAGCAAACACAATGTCGTGGTGGTCATGTTGAGGGCTATTTGTATGAGGTGCCTCGGATGTCTGTGTTGGGTGTGTCGAAGAGCGCGGAACTCGGGGAGAACAGGTACAATTACACGAAATCTAGCAAGTTGTAGGAAGTTGTCACGCGTACATGTAGCTGTATACTGTGCGGCATGGAAGGTTAACAATAGTGCGAGTTGCGATCGCTGCAGACTGTTCACGGCTCTATCATCATGACGATGGCGGGCGTTCAGACGGCTACCGGCAATCGATTGACTCGCAATGCATGATAAATCCGTAGTGTACCGGTGATAAAGCTACAACAGTAGAGCGGCGAGCTGCCACAACCCGCATATCAAGCATCTAGATATAATCTGGCGTGCAGCACGGCTCGCGCGACTACGCGTCATCGGGCAGGTACCCGGCATTATGGCTGTCCCAGATCAGCCTCGACGACAGATCCTCCTTGCCCTCCGAGTTTGGCGTCGTGCCCTCCGCGTTTGAGATCACCGCGTCCACCAGCCCCAGCGTCACCTTGATCGCGGGCTTGCCGTACTTGTACACCTCGAGCTCTTCCGCCTCGCGCCCTTCGTCCTTGGCGATCAGGCGAAGGAGGTTACGGGCGGCGGCCTCGCCCATCCAGTAGGCGGTGTGTCCGGCTTGGATCGCGCCGGTGTCGGCGCAGTCGCCGATCGCGAAGATGTGGCTCAGGTCTAGCTGATCTGCGGGGCGGTTGGCGGTAGACGGTGAGGTGGGCGGGGAGGAGAGCGACAGGCCAGCGAGGCGCTCCAGGGTGTGTCGCTCGGTGTTGGGATCGGCGGAGACTTGCATGGTGGGCAGGACGCGGATGCGCTTGGACGAGGGGGAGATGGCGTCTGGAGCGAGTTCGGCCATGTACTGCGAGTGCGCCTTCTGGCCAGTGCACGGGAGCTGCTGTCAGCGGAGGGTCTGAATACCATTCGCGTCACTCACAACCAGGTCTGCCTCGAACACGGAACCCTTATCCGTCACGACCCGCTTGACCTTGCCGTTGAGCCTCTCCGGCTCGTCTGGCCACTCCATGACTCGCTCGCCGAGGACGAGGTTGACGTCGAGCTTCTTCAGGCCTTTAGTAACTGCGGGTCAGGCCATGAATCCGCGTCTGACATGGCTTGACTCACTCTCGTCGTGCATCTCCTGCGGGTAGATGGGCATGAGCCGTTGGCGCGAATGCAGCAGCGTGACGTGCTTGTTTGGGTAGACGTATTTCAGGTCACTAGCAAACTCTGCAGCGTCAGCCACTATCCCTCACATGCGCAGCTGAGCTGACTCACGAATACCCAGAGCGCCCGCACCGACAATGACGATCCGATCAGCCTTCTTGAACGCCTCTGCCCGCTGCTCCATCCACTTCACGCCCCACTTCTTTGACCCGAGCACATGCTCCACATGGTCGTGCACCACCTCCTGCGGGATGTTGGGGTGTTCCCTCCACGGGTTTGTCGGATCGGGCAGCGCGGCACCGAGGGCGTAGATTGCATAGTCGAACTCGAGCGTCTCCTCCGGTCCCTCGAAATGGCCGCTCGGTCCGGTTGTCGCTGTGCCGTCCTCTGGTGGGGCCTTGTACGGTCCCGGCCGGGAGAACGTGACCCTGTTCCGCTCGAGCTTGGTCACTGACGCGTGAATGAATTCGCGGTTCTTTTGCGATGGCTTTGAGCGCAGGTCCTCGCTGGACGATTGAGGGGTAAGAGGGGGTGTGGGCAGGCCGTATGCTGCTGCTTCTTTCTTGGCCAGCTCCACGGGAACATCGAGGTCGTGGTCTCGGGGAACGTATCCTTTCGGAGCGTGTTGCGGAAGGACAGTATACCGCGGGAAGGCGTATACGTCTGGGGTCAATTGCCGTCAATTTCGACCGACGTCTCGCGGCTCACGGTTAAAATGGGTATTCCGGTCGATGACGACCAGCCGCCAACCCGCAGGGAGCGAGTCCGAGATGATTTTGCTGGCTCTGCATCCGCCGTATGCCGATCCGAGCACCACGATCGTCTTGGACGGTGTCCGTGGTGCAGTCGGTGTCGTCGTGCTGGACGACGAAGAGGATGCGGTTGATGTCGTCGCCATTGTCCTGAAACGGTCGAGAGTGGAGCGGCGGGTGTGGAGCGGTACAGATCGGCGCGTTGAGCGATGTACGCTATGCGTGATGACGGGGCGTATGCACAAGGTGGGGAGCGTGGTGATGGCTGTGGATGTTGATCGTCCAAGCATATACTGTACACTGTTTGTGAGGGAGAGCAAGAAACGGCCGACGGGGTTCAATCCCTTTTGAGGTGGTGCGATGCTTAGGCGCCGGTGCTGGAAAAATGACGAAACGGACCACAAGTTATAGGGGCACGAGGGCCGTGCGGGCGCGCTGTAATCAGATAACCTGCACAAGACCCTGAGTGGCGACACATCGGCCGATTCATCCCGACCGTCCGAAAGGAATCCACGTTGGCCGCTGGCTCGAGGTACGAGTACTCCGACTTCGTAAGCAGGCGCGCGGCTCTCGGCTGTGCAGGCCAGAGACCCAGGCAGCACCTGAAAAGGCAGTTACTCGCTTGAAGATGGTTTATCTGATATGCGACCCCGACGGCGTGAGCCTTACACCGGGCGGCAGTTTTGCATCCGAGGCGCGCCCCGGAATCCTAGGCGTCCTCGCTTCTTCGCCGCGGCGCTGCTTCGTGCTTGGCTCTGCCGTCTTTCGGGCGGAGTGCATCAGACGGCCCGAAAGCTGCACGAGGTCATACGAACTGAGTCGGACGGGCCGACTCGGCCGGTGCGCGCAAGCTGAGACGGTGATCAGGTTGCGAGCACACCTCAGCCGCCACCTCGTCCGCCTGGGCAAATCGACTATCCAGCAGCGAGCGTATCGCCCGCCACCAATCAACATGTCGTCTAGCCAAATGCATACAGCATACAGGGATGTCGAAGTGATGAGATGATGGAAACAACGCAATCGCAATCCGGCTCAACGCCGCGCAAGAAAAGTGACCTATGCCCTGCCCTTGGCCTCCTTTCGCTTGCGCTTCTCGATAGCCTGCCTCTTCGCCTCGAGCTTTGCTTTCTGCCATCAGCGAATGGTTTGAAGATCCAGTTTGGTACCCACCTCGGCAGCCTGCTCCTTGTTCGAGTAGGTCATCTTCTTGTACAGCTTGGCCTTCTTGTTGCTCATCATGATCTTCCTCAGGTCCTCGTCGGTCTCCTTCGCAGCCTTGGCGGTGCCCGTAGCACCGGCCTGAGCCTTTGTCGCGGTCTTGAGCTGAGCTGTGAACGCGGCGTGAGACGTTCCGTTGCGCTCGGCCTCGAGCTCGGCGGCGTGCACGAGGGTCGGGTCGGACGGGTTGGCTGCGGCCGCCAGCAGAGCAGGGGGCAGCTCTGCGTCATCCGCCTCCTCCTCGTCGTCATCGCTGTCATCCTCGTCATCCTCCATCGCCGCAGCGAGATCCTCGCCGTCCACCGCGGTCGCCTCGGCGTGCTCCTCCAGCCATGGTCGATGCAGCTCGCCCTCTCCGTCCCACGGGCTCAGGTGCGGCGGTAGCAGTTGACCAGGGGCGTACTCTCCAGCGCCGATAATCTTTCCCCTGTTGACACAATCCGCAACCCATTGCGGCTGGACCCAGACCCACTTCCTCTCCCCCTGCAACTCCCGCATACGCTCGCTCGTCATCGGTCGGTCGATGATGACGTGCGTGATCTGGTCGGCGAGCGGTGTCGAATCCAGCGACGGGGCTGTAAGCGACGAGATCACCTTACCGCCCATGGCTCGGACAACAAACTCCCACGTCTTGGACGACGTCTCTCGAGAGAGGTAGAAGGTGTATGGGGCAAACAGCAGCGACTCGTTTGATGACGACGACTGGTTGGTGGCGACGATGGTGGAATACGTTGTCAGCGGTGCCGTAGCCACGTCCTCGTTGACGCCGTGCGACGGTCGCTCCACAAACTCCTCCTCGTCCTCTGCCTCCTCCGCCTCGACTTCCTCCTCCTCGTCCATCTCGACGTCGTCGTTGCCCGCTCGAATCCCCTTGATCGCCTTCTTGACCTCCTTCTTGGACACCTTGGATGCCGCGCCAACTCCCTTGTCACCCTCCTTCTTCTCGACAATCTTGAGCGCGCCGACCGTCTCGCCCTGCTCGTCCAGCTCCCGGTCGATCGGTGGCGGGTACACGAGGTTCTCCTCCGTGTACAGCTTGTACGAAACAAAGCTGATCAGCGTCCGGTAGAGCTCGAGGAAAGTGAGGAGGATTCGGAAGTCCACGTCGTGCGGGACATGTTGCTGGAAGTCGTAGCTTTCGAGCCATCGGACCGGAACAGCGTCGCCTGATTGTCCTGGGGCATCGATCTCGTAGTACACTCCCTTGACACCAAGGAAGACTTTGCGCAGCGCGTGCGTCTTGATTGCCCACAGCTGCGTGTGAGCTTCGCACCTCGAAGCAGAGCATAGCAACGCACCTTCCATTCGGCAATCAAACGGCCGCACTCAGAGATGACTTCGGCCGGGACGAGCGTCTTGCCAGGGATAGGGTTGGTTGGCAGCGTGGAGAACAGGTGGACAAGGTTCAGCGGGTCCTGCAGGTCTTGCAGAGCAAGCGTGAACGTAGGGTATCTGGTGATCAGCGTCATCTGCGAATATTTCTCAATCGCTCGTACGTACCGCTCCTTGACCAGGTGGTCCAGCCGCGCGATCGGCTTAGCATCCTCCAAGTTCTTTGCCAAGCCCCACTCTCCTCTTCCAAGCGCTCGCGCAAGCTTCTTCGCAAAAGTCTTGTGCTCCCGGAACTTGACCAGCAGCGGCTCGTGCAGGAGGTACTGGATGTCCTTGTGGTAGTAGAACGAAGCCGGGGCAGAAGATCCCTTGTTGGCCTTCTTCTTGTTGAGCGGCTCACGCGGGTAGATACCTAAAGTCAGCGTGGTCCTGCTCTTCTCGGCACAGCTCACCCTTCAAGATACACAACCGCCTGAAGTCGGAGAGCGAGATCTGAAGCTTTTTGATCGCCTGATTACGCGTGATGTAATTCTTGGCCCTGCAGCGTCAGGTTCAGAACCCGCATCACAGCAGCGGTCACAACTCACGCGCCGGACTCGCCTCTCCTCTTGATCTTGGCCATTTTGAAAGATGTATAGGTGTGGTGGATGTAAGTGGAGGTGGTCACCTTCAAAGAAATCTCGTTGAAATCTGCGTGCCCAGCGAAAACACTCCTTCGGCGATCACCGCTAGCATCACGTGACATCTCGCGCTTCTCATGTTGACGATACAAGATATCGCCTGGGCTGTACAGTGGAAGCATTAAGTCACAGCGCCATTCTATGGAGCCCGGAGATGCCGAAAGCATGTCCACAGTGTGGCTCGCGCAAGTGGAGGAAAGATCGGGTGACGGGTAATGCGGTGTGTGAAGACGGGCATGTGTTCCAGGTAAGTCGAGCTTGGGGCTCACCGGCTAAGGAGATTTGTTGACGTGCAGGACTTCCGGTCGGAGAACCTTGTGGCCGAGCCCACGGGTACTGCACTTCAAAAACGACATGTCAGACGAGGTCCGCGGGTCAAAAAGGTCAAAGCGAGCGACCCAAATCCAGATCGTGAGCGCTGAGTGCTCGCGCTGCGGCGCTGACAAGTAGTATACCATGGGGCGGATGCCGACTGGCTCAAGGTCCAGGGCTTTCAGCTCATGCTGCGCGCGCAGGTTCAAGCTCTGTCCAGGCTGTGGTGCCTACCTGATGTGTTCGAAGTGGGTCTCTGCTGCATCCACCAAGCGAAGCTGACCTTTAGATGGTCGTTCGAGACTTATGGGCATACCATCTTCTGCAAGTGCAGCTGCCTCCGGCCCCAGGCACAGATAGAGAGCAGCGGGGGTCAGAAACGACGGATCCCGAGGTTGATATGCAGAAGGATGACGACATATTGGAGCTCGAAAAGGACGGTGGAAGCGAGAAGGAGGATGAGAAGAGCCTATCGGGTTCAGAGCCACCAGACGACGGGTTGGATTCCGACCTACTCGAGCAGATCTCCCAGCGCTCGTCATCATCGTCCTCATCGACAAGGCGGCGTGCTGCAGCAAATACGGCACGGCGCAAAAATGCAACGAAGCGGGAGCTGCATGCGTCCTCGACGCTTTTTTGCTTGATCCTTGGGCTCTGGACCATCCGGTATCCAGTCATCAACGCCGATATAGAGCTGTGCGTGCAACACCTGCCGGGCGCGACCCTTTACTGACGCCAGGCTCGTTAACCGTGTTCAAATCCCTTTCATCGATTTCGGACGTAGTTCGCATGTCCCGGAGGAGATGCGCAAGCATATTGATCGGACCACGATGATTGCGCTGTGCCCAACCGTGAGCTTGCTCTCGCGGAGGCCGCAGCGTACAAGCTGACAGGCAGCGTTGTTTGACTCCCTCGGTGCTGCACACCCATTGCCGGAAAATGGCCCGGTACCTCCAGCTCCATCATCAGATCACCATACCCGAGATCAACCTCCCTCCCGTCGGGTGGAAGATCGTCTCACAGCTGGGCGGATCGCCAACGACGTACGATCAGGTCATGCGCCTGCTTCTTCTCGTTGACACAAATCTCAGCCTGCACGATACCGATACCAAGGTCGTCAAGTACACGCGGAATGGCCTGGATGGTTCGGGGTTGGACGACGAGCTCGGAAGCTGGCGCCGCGTGAAGACTACGCGCAAAGAGGATGTGTGGTTACCCGAGGTGTCGGTCGCGGCTGCTTGGGTCGTGTTGTCGAAGATGGCATACGGACTGGATGGGCGCGAACGGTGTGTGCAGCTCTCGTCAGATCATCCTCAGGGCTAATATCAGAGCACCGCTCGTGATCGACGATCCGGTCGTAGGAATGATAAAGCCAGAGGCGCTGATAGCGGAGCTATCGCGGCGGCTGGAAGGCGGTACATTGAACGAGTCGCATCAAAACCTTGGTCCTCAGTCAGTAGATCAGTTGATTCTCATTTCAAGGCTGATCAGCAGGGACTTTGTGAGGCTGGACACGAGGCAGCTCGATCATTTCCTGGACCGGTGCGAGGAGGTTTTGCTGAGTAATCGACCCTTGCTGAACGGTACATTGATCCTTGACCAGTTGGCGGGCCCGAGCTGATAGCAGATCCGATGTTTCCCCTTCCCGCAACTTCTGCGACACCGTCAATGACGCAAGACAGAAACGGCCGATGGCGTGATCTATACAGCGCTACCGAGATCATCACCCACCGCACCATCCCCGCCGATACGCCCAACAAAGATCTTCCTCTCCTTCCGGGCGAAGCTGTCCGGTCATACAACTCACGCGACATTACAGGCATCCTGCCAACATCATACGAGGTCGTCTTGCGCGCGGCGGCGGGAGTCACGGGCGTGCGAGAACAGGAGATGGCACGCCTCGTGGAGCTTATTGAAAACAAGCTGTCCAAGGCGAAAGTGAAGCGGAGGAATTCAAATGCGTCCGACACACGCAGTCGGCCCAATTCGCGTCCCGGGTCCCGGCCTAACTCGCGGCCGCCCTCGCGCTCAGGTTCGGCCGCGCCCAGTCGAGCTGCGTCGGTGAGCGGGGCAAGCAGGCGGAAGAGCGCCCTGCTGGGCTAAGGTAGCTGGCGCCGTAATGAACATGACGAATACATTATGCATGGTTCTATTTCCCGCCGCGCTCGACAAAGTCGAGGAAGCCGTCGGCGTACTTGACGCACTGCTCGTAGCACTTGTCAAAACCACTGTTCCCGCCGTAGTATGGGTCGTCGATCACTCGTCCCTTTTGCGGGTTGTAGTTGTCTGCGAGAGCGGGGTCGAATGAGCCGAACAGAGCCACGTGGGAGCTTGACGAGGATGGCTGGCGGTTGAGCAGGTTCTGCAAGCTGCAAGTGAGTCTCACATCAGTACCGAGGACCTCTTTTGGGCTCACTTTGAGCTGTCCATGGCTATGATGTAATTGAACTTCCGGTAGTCCTCCGTGGTGACTTTCCTCGCGACGCAATTTATGGGGATCTTGTTCTGTCGTCAACGTCGTGATCTAAGCGTTTACGTGCCTTCTTGCATGTCGCTATTGTTCTGAGAGTGAGCTCGAGCCATGGGATCAACGAAGGTTGAACTCACCGGTCATCCGCCTCGTCGCCGGCATGGTACGCGCCCGTCCCGGCTGAATCGACGGTGAACTCGTATTTGCCCTGCAAGGAGGATCGCTGGGCTATGCGGTGGTTCAGGACAGCTTCAGCCATGGGCGACCGACTGTCATGAGTCAGAGGCCATACGGGGTGGAGGGGAATCGCGACACTTGCCAGATGCTGCTCGTAGGAAAGACAAGGTGATCAGCTTCGCACATCTCCCGGCACGCCTGGCACTCACTTGCTGTAGGTGAGCGTACCGCCATCGGAGATCAACGACGTGCTCACCCGAGGCACACCATCAAGACGCTGATCTTCTCTGGTTGGGACACCATGATTGTACTTGCTGACTGGTGCTGCAGGGCGATGATAACATTGTATGGGCAGCGATAGCAGCTGAAACGTCGGTGCATCTACACGGCGCTCGCCGCCGCCATCGTCGCCGGCGGCATCGGCTAGGTGCACGAGCAAAACGACTCTTTGTACTGTCAGCACATCTCTTGCGGGGTTCAGACCGGACTGGAAGGGCGCGCTGGGCAAAAGGAACGGGACATGTCCGTCCGCGTCGCTGCTTGAAGGAATGGAAGCTATGAAAAGAGCTATCTCTCGAAGGCCGACCTCCCGGCTCCTTCCCGACGAAGTTGCCACGCGTTGATGGACAATCTACAGCGCCCTTGATCAACGCACAAACAACCGTGATCCTGCTTACTATCTCACAACACCTCTTTGAACTCACACATAGCACATACTCTGCCCGACAACATGGTTCGCACGCCAACTCGCTCGCTCAAAAGCGCCTCACCCCGAAGACCTAATGGACTGATCAACCTCGACGTGGGCGCCATGTCCACGGGACCCAGCGTACACTTGTCAAACACACCTGTGAGTGTGCGCAGGCTCATGGATGGAAGGCTAGGAGAAACTCGACCCGGGCGCCTCTCTCGAGCTAGCGAGCACGCGAGGTGAAGCTGGCGGAAGGCTGACAGCAGCGCTTCAAGCGATGGCACGTCCCGCTCTACAAAGACCCACCGCCTCGCCTCCCTTCTCCTCCAAAGTTCGCTCGATCAAGCAATTACTCCGCTGAGATCGAGAAGCTCCGCACCGATCTCACCGAGGCTCGACAACAGAACCACGAGCTTAGCGAGAGCAACAAGCGGCTTTACGCCCAGCTCCAGAAGCTGCAAGCCCAGCTGGCCAGACAGGATACCGGAAGGTCCATCATCAGGATGAAGACTGTCCGAGGTCTGTCTTTGGCTCGTGGATCGACTGGATCGACAGCGGCAAGTGGTTCCGGACCCAGAAGGTCGATGATCACGCGAAGCCAGGGTCCAGCGGTCCTCCCGATCGTCACGACCGCCACGGCTCTCGCGGCGGGTCAGCAGGAGGTCAAACAAGCCGAAGCGACCGGCAAGCAGGCGGAGGAGGACTGTGACGGGGATCTCAGCAAGGTGTCGATGATGCTCTCGATGCATTCGGAGGGACAAGAGAATCTCGAAAAGACCTCGGCGCTTCAAGTTGCTTCGAGAATTCCTCTGCTCAAGGTTACTCCCCCCGAGCCGAGCCGTTCGCCCCTGTCCGACGCGACCAACCGATCTCCAAGATCAGCTCCGAACGCTTCGGCTGGCTCCAAGCGCCGCTCCTCGGCATCGCCCCGTGCTACCCTTGGTCTCAGCGCTTCGCCTCGTTCCAGCATCCGAGCGGTACGTCCAGTCAAGCTATGTCCCTATCACCAAGCTGATCGAAGAGTGGCATCCCACGTAGAGATAGGCCGGTTGGTATCGCTCGTTGAGCCACAATCTATCGCCTTGATCTTGAGCCTTGTGCACCCCCTTCTTCCCTCCTGGAGCCCTTGTATATCCCATGAATCGTTGGAAGTCGAGCTCTCAATCTACTTATACCACTCTCCGTTGCCATACCCGAGATGCGACCTCATTGGCCCAGATATTGCAGCCGTTTGAGCCCTGACCTCGTCCACTGCGCTGATTGAAACCGGTGAGACTGTGCGCACGATGAAAGGACATTGCTTTAGCCTGATCAGTGATTGATCAGACCGGTCGTAAACATCATTTCATGCGGGCAAAGTAGCAATTAAATCTATGCCTGAGCGTCACCAGTCGGCACCTAAACGTAGGCAGCTTGCAATCGCTGAATCTCCTTCCTGCTGTCCTCCTCGGCGTTGTGGAAAAGGAGGATCGCGTCGCCGAGCCTGTTTCGGGTGACCTCGTCCTCCTGGTTGTACTTGTCGAGGACACCGTCCGCGAGGTAGTCCTCATCGAGGCTCGCAAGTTTGGCGTCCTTCTGCATAGCCTTGGAGAGCGGGTCGGCGTGGGACAGCTCCGCCATTCGCTTAGCCGAGACTTCGGGAGCGGGGGCATCCCAGTTGGCCCACTGGATGTGGGGCTGGTCGACCAGCTCCTTGGCTCGCTTCTGCCATTCCTGGCCCTTGCCGTACACGGGCAACTTGGTGGTGTTCATGAGGTCGGTAAGGGGCCCGATGAGGATGGTGTTCTGGTCGGCACCGAGCTCAGCCATGGCCATACACTCTCGCGCGGTGATGCAGCTGCTGTCAGAGACTGGTCCTGGGCAAGCTGGGACGAGACACGCACGAGGCGGCTTTGTTGAGGGGGACGTGCTTGCCCTGGGCCTTGAGCTTGGCGTACGCGTCTCGGATGTGGATCATTCGGTATGCCATCGGGTGCTGGGTGGCAGGGTCCTCGACGTCGGGCCACAAGTCCTGCTCGACGTGTGCTCGCACCTCTGCTGATCAGCGCGGTCGCGGTGGCACCTGACTCCGCCAACCATTGAAGTACGGCGAGATCGAGAGCATCTTCGCCTGAGCAGCAGCGAGTGCCTGGGCGAGCGAGAACAGCGCAGTGCCGAGGGTTCGGATGCCCTCCTCGTACAGCTGGGCAGCAGCCTGCACACCAGCGGTGGTGGTGGGGATCTTGATGCAGAAGCGGTCGCTGACTGTCAGCTTGAATTGCCGGCCTGAGCGCACGTGTGACCCACTTGGAGACACCCTCGGCGTTGTAGGCGTCACGGTACTTGCGCGCGTGCTCGATGATCTTCTGCTTGTCGTTGGCATTTCGCGGCGAGACCTGGGCAAGGACTCGGCCCTGGATGAAAGGGATGACAAGGGCGTGGAAGCGAGCAGTCTGACAAGTCAGCGCTGACCTTGCGGAGCCACTCGCGCCTAGACTCACAAGCTTGATGTGAATGTCGAGCCAGTCGGCACCCTTCATCTCTCGGATGGTCTTCTCGACGAGCCCCTTGTTCTCGGGCGCCATGATCCGCTCGTGCACGAGGATCTGGTTCGAGGTCATGTCGTGTGGCTTGAAAGGAAGGGCCTTGGCGACCTCTGGGTCTCCGGCATCGACATCGACACCGCAGCCAGCGGCCTCGAGCTGCTCGAGTAGGGAAAGTTCTCGTTGATTGATCATGGTGCTGGTCTTGAGTGCGTTGGTGTTCAGAGTATTCGGGGCGGTGGTGGAGGGCATCCTCAGCGGGAGTCGCAGAATATATAGGAGGCGAATCGGGTATCCAATGCTGCAAGCTGATGGCAAGGAGGTCTATCGGGCACTGACCGGACCGTCAGACTACCGCTAGTCCCCTTCGGCTCGTTCAGACGATGATCCACGGTGCGCGGCGAAGTCGCCGTCAGTGTACCCCGCGAGAGTCATCGGCTCCTGGGTCCAAAAAGACTCCTCCAAATCTCCGACAAAACTCCTCTCGGGCGCCTGTAGGCCGACTGATCTTACGAAACAGTCGGCCCAAGTCAAAGGTCGCGGCCACTTCGTCACAGGCAGGGCACGGTCGAATGGGACCGGCTGCTTCTCCTCTACCCCGCGGTCGGCTTACGGATTATAGTTCAAGCGTAATCCTCTCCTCGGTCAATGATGAAACGCAGACAGCTCACACAGCTCCGAGCACACTCCGGGACCCCTTGCGAGAGACTGCGCGGACGGCAAATGGCGGCACGAACAATGCGGATCACCTCTGCTCTGCTGCCTGTCAAACCATGGACCTAGCTATATGGGGAAATCGTCGAAATGGTCACGCGGACAGCGAATTCCGGAGATTCGCTTCTCGCCTCGCGCCCCCGCGAGGGTCTCCGCGTTCTCCGCACCTGCGCGTGTCATTCCCGCTCAATTCAATCAGTTCTAGCCATCAGCAGCCAAGCCAGCGCCGCAAGTCTTCGGACGGCGCGCCTGTCACGGGTCGATCGTCTGTTTGGTTCCCTTAGCCATTGACGTATGCAACACACTGTAGCGATGTCAACTTGCCCGCTGCCCTGCTATGGGATGTCGACAACAGCACAGAGACCATGTTCCACATTTACTCCGGACGTCTGGCGGTCGGGTACGGTGCACCGATGTCATCGCTCGGCCCGTTCTTGGTATATATTTGGTCCTTGCCGACCCCATGTTGCCCCTCTTCATCGCACCCTGCAACACTGGTCCCACCCCATACGGCCCAGCTACCCATCGAGACACAGCGATAGCTCAACATGGCAGCAATCAGCCCCGACAGCCCACCCATGGGCGGCGACGACAAGCGCGACTACAAGAACACCCAGGCATACCATGTCGAAGATGCCGAAGACCACCACCGGGACACTGTTGCCGTAAGGAACCGCAACGTCTCGGCCAAGTGAGCCGTGGGCCCGGGTTCAGCTTGCTCGTGAGCTGACGCACAAGGATCCAGAACCCACTCTATGGCTTGAGCCGCGAGAGGCTGTACAAGATGGCGGACGACTTTTGCACCGAGCACGAGTTCACAGACAAGCAGGATCTGTTCCGACGAGCCTCGGTTTTGGCCCAGAACCCGAACGACTTTGAGCACCTACCTGAGTTGACCGACGACGACAAGCACTGGATTCGTCGGGAGGTGACTCGTGAGTCGCCCCTTGCATAAAGCTTGGCGATGGGTTGACAGCAGACAAATGGTCCCACCCGTGGCAGCTGTACTACCTCATCATTGTCGCTTCGCTGGCTTCTGCCGTACAAGGATGGGACAACACCGGTGCAAACGGCGCCAAGTCAGTCGGCCCCGATGGATCCGGGTCTAGCCACTGACGGCCAGCTTGTCGTTCCCACTCGAATTCGGGATCGAAGACAACACGTGGCTTGTCGGAATGGTCAACGCCGCGTGAGTGCCAGCGGGTGGGAAGGAGTGCAAGAGCTAATCTCAGTCCTGCTTTGATCGTTGGCACGATGTAAGCGCGATCTGGCTCCGTGATTGTAGCAGTACTTACACACAGTGGCGCCCCCCTTACTGACCCGATCAACAACTTGATCGGCCGACGAGGTACCGTCTTCTTTACTGGTCTTTTCTGTGTCTTCCCTGGTGAGTTTCTCATGCCCTCGTCAAGTTTGGTCATGCTCACAACCCAGTGCTTGCCCAGGCTTTCACACGAAACTGGTGGGAACTGTTCATCTGCCGATGCTTCATCGGTCTCGGCATGGGAATGAAGGTGCCTTCAATCTACTTTGAGATTTGCATGGCGAAGCTGACCCAACCAGATTACCACAATCCCAATCTACACCTCGGAGACGTGAGTGGTCCGTGAGCATAAGAAGCGGAGGAGACTGACTCGTAGCGCCCCGCCCATCATCCGAGGTGCCCTCGTCATGTCTTTCCAGCTCTGGGTCGCTTTTGGGATCTTTTTCGGTTTCTGCTCGAACCTGGTCTTCTACCGAGTCGGCAACAACGCCTGGCGAATCATGCTGGCAGCTGCATTCGTGCCTGCCGTACCCATCGTTTTCATGATCTGGTTCTGCCCCGAATCTCCTCGGTAAGTTTGGGCAACTGTCAAGCGCAATGCGGCTAATCTGAAGATGGCTCATGAAGAAAGGTCGATACCCAAAGGCATTCCGTTCGTTCTGCCGCCTTCGGTCGTCAGAGATTCAGGCTGCCAGGGACATGGTGCGAGCTTCCGATCAATCGTTATAGCAAATCTGACATCAGTTCTACGCGCACTCGCAGATCATCGAAGAAAAGGAGGCGTTCCATGGTACCACCCTCGCCTCCAGGTTCAAGGACATTTTCACCGTGCCCCGGCTTAGGCGAGCAAACCTCGCGTCGTGGGTCATTATGATCAGCCAGCAGCTTTGTGGCATCAACAGTGAGCTATCTAGCACCAGCCACATATGGAACGCGCTGACGAGCAGTCATGGGTGAGCTAGACCGTCTTTGAGGTAAAACTTGCCACTCACGTATAGCCTTCTACTCTTCGACCATCTTTGCCGAAGCGGGATATTCCATCAAGCAGTCGCTCCTGGCTTCGTTCGGTTTCGGTCTCGTCAACACGTGAGCAAAGAAAGGCTTCGTGATCGGGCCTGAGTTGACCACCCGCAGTGTTTTCGCTCTCCCCGCAATCTGGAGCATCGACACGTTCGGGCGACGAAACCTGCTTCTGTTCGGCCTGCCGTGCATGGGTCTCATGCTCTTCTGGGCTGGTTCCATGTTCTTCATGAACCCAGACAACGCGGCGCGGGTCCCTGTTCTGGCGCTCGGTATGTATCGCGGCATCTGAGTTTGCGTCGCCGACGTGCTAATTCTAGCCATCTACCTGTTCACCGCCTTCTACTCCCCGACCATCGGCCCTGTCCCCTTGTAGGTGTCGCACGACCACCACAAGGCAAAGCTGACATCAGCGTGTACGCCGCCGAGTCATACCCCCTGACCCACCGAGAAGTCGGCATGTCGTTCGCAGTGCAACAAAACAACTTCTGGTCGTCCGTCCTCGGGCTCACCTTCCCCTCGATGTTGGCGGCCTTCAAGCCGTTCGGAGCCTTCTACTTCTACGCGGGCACCAACATCCTCGCCTTTGTGCTTTGCTTCCTGTTTGTGCCAGAGACTGCTCAGCGCGTGAGTCAAGTTCACGTCATGATAGTGCCATGCTGACGCGCAGACGCTCGAAGAGCTCGACTTTGTCTTTGGCGTGCCGGTCTCCGTGTTCTCGACGTACCAGATCTCCAAGTGGCTGCCGTACTTCTTCCGCCGATA
>CAUG01000459.1:160131-208137 GCA_000442785.1 Papiliotrema flavescens NRRL Y-50378
CTTCGACAAGCGAGCCACGCTCGAGCCGCTGTACAAGCTCGAGGGTGTATCGGGCGAGCGCACGTATGCGGAACGTGGCCACTAGGTTGTGAGGCGAGCAGTGTGAGGGAATGCGACGCATGGTCGTATCGCTGGAACCACCGCGAGGCGGATTAGTTTACAGGAAACTGAGTAATAAAGCTGTAGGACAAGTCCGATTTAGCTGTCTTTATACATGTAGTGTTTTCTTCCGTGACGCAGTGACAAAGGATGTACAGGCTCGATGCTTCCCATCACAAGATCATTGACTCAACCCGTCTCGAGCCAGCAAGGCCAGCATGGCGCCGACGACCTCCTCGTGACCTTCCAGATCTGCCGCATGCGGGCTTTCAATCTGTTCAGACAATTGCGCATCGAGTAGACGTCTGACGCTTTAGCGGTGTCGAGCTTGGATCAGTCGCACACTCTCACTCACCTCAACTGCGAGCACAGGACGCCAATCCTAGTAGCCGCCCTCATCCTTACGTGCCCGTCTTTGCCAAGCATGATACCGCCCGCCCAGTGGTTGATAGTGATGCTTCCGCCGAATAGCAGCAAGCCATATAGCGGAACCTGCCAATTAGCTGCAGCGAGCGGCGGTGACAATAAACCCACCTCAGTGGCGTCCCGTAAGAACACCTTGGACGTCTCGGCTTTGCCAAAGTACGCCAGGTAGCCGGACTTGAAGCCGCTTTCGGAGAACAGAATCGAGGACGGGTGAATGAACACCCTTCCAGCCTGGTCGAACATCTTGACCTCTTTGGCCTCGTGCTAGGATTCAGCGGGGCCAACCGACTCAAACCCCATCAGGCTCACGTCTTTCTGTATGGTTCCCTGCTGTACACGCTCGAATTGGGCCTTGGGTAAAGCGATCCGGGCAATGCGGGGATACAGTCCGCCAACAATGATGCCCTTGACCAGGTTGTCTTTGGCGGAATTGATGGAGTACGCCTTGAGCTCTTTGGCGGTGCCCAAGAATCCGAGCTGGGACAAGGCACCCAGGAAGTCTTGCCGGAGCGTCGTGATGTCCCGGACGGTGGTGGCGCTGATGAAGTTCTGGACATGAGCGGTGTCGTGTCACCTACCGATCAAGGTCTGCTCACCTGCTCGCAGAACTGCCGGACAGCGCCGTGAGTCTCCCCCTTGGCCCGCAGAGACGTTACGGCCTCGTAAGCTCGTACATCGGTGAGCAAGTCCGACCGAGCCCATGCGAACGATTCTCGCGCTCTGGGTGATGAGTGGCACTGAACCCCGCGGCGCTTCTCAGACCTACTTTTTACTCTCGTCTCGCTTCTCCATGGGTGAAGTGAAGAGCGGCTTCGATGACAAGATAGCAGCAATGGTGAGGACTGGCGTGAGTACATTGCCCTCCGCATGATGTGGACTGACTCGGATCAAGGCACTTGAAGATTGTGCCCAGAACAAGCATCTTCGCCAGTCGCAGATCCACGGGGATCATGCTCATCTTCCGTTAGCGCTATGCTCACACAGAGATCAATGCAACGCACGTGTCGGCCAAGCGCCGTCAATGGGCTGGCATGATCATCGGACTCGACCGCTCCGAGGTCGAGCAGAGTTGTCCAGGCCGCATCGATTGCGTCCATTTTGGGCGGGTCGATCGCCTTGCTGCGCTGTCAGTAGGTCATGGAGAGGTGAGAACATGATACTCGCCTTAAAAACGCCTTGACATCGGTCGTCTCGTTCATTGCCTTTACCTGCAAAAATAAGGCCTCGAGCGGCGTCCGCAGCATCTCGGGGATGGGGAAGCGAGACATCGAGTTGTTCTCTGTCCGCTTCGTGTACAGCTTGTAACACTGCCATCAGCTCCACCTTCACGTGCCTGCGGTCCAACATACATGCCCAGGCTGCGTACGACCGGCACGACCTCGCCTCTGCCTGCCCGACGCGCGGCTTGTCCATCCCTCGACGAGCCGCTGCATACCTGTATCGGCGTCATACTCGGTCTCCTTGACCCGGCCCGAGTCAACGACGTAGACTACATCTGGGATGGTGACGGAAGTCTCGGCCACATTGGTCGCCACGACGACCTTGCGACGCGTGGTGGGCAGGAAGACCAACTTCTGCTCGGCGCTAGACAAATTTGCGTGCAACGGCAGAATCTCTACTGGACCGAGATTTGTCGATTGCAGCTCGGCGACGCATTGGCGAATCTCCATGACTCCGGGCATGAACACCAGGATGGCGCCCTCGTCAGACGTGGCCGTGATATGTTTGAGCGTGGCAGCGACAAGGCCATAGTCGACGCGGTCAGACGCTGACAGAATCTCGAGACTGCGCTGCGAAGTGGGATCGAGTCCAAGCTTGGCAAAGTCGGCTCGAATCGCGGCTTTCTGGTCTTCGGTCTGACGAGGTCCAAAACGGGATGGCTGAGGTTGGTAGTTGAGGTTTGGGATGACGTCTTCGAGGTAGCTGATGGTCAGTCACAATTGATTGGACACAATGAAGACTGACTGATCCGTCACGGGATGGGTGAAACCGGGAATGGTAAGACTTGGACATCCGCCAAAGTATTCTGCCGGTTAGGGAATGCCTCCAATTTTGAGCAAAGACTTACTGATAAAGATCTGCTCTACACGAGTCAGCGTTGTGCCATTGCGTCTCAGTCAAACATACCGTTGATCGTGGCAGACATGAGGATGACCTGGCGTCAGTCTAGACACCGCGAGAGACCTGTCCTCACCTTGATTGTTTTGTTCCGCTGCAGCAGATCTCGGAGCAAACAGATGAGCAGATCAGTGTCAACGCCTCGCTCGTGCGCCTCGTCCACGACGACATGACTGACGCCCTCCAAATCAGGGTCGCCGGAGCCAAGCCGCCGCAGCACCACTCCAGTCGTGCAGAACAGCAGCTTGGTCTGGGCGCCTGATCTCCGCTCGCCTCGGATGGCATACCCAACCGTGCCGACATTCTTGTCGATATCCTCCATGCGCTCATTAGCGACACGGGAGGCAACACCAATGGCGGCGACTCGTCGAGGCTGCGTCACGATGATGCTGGCAGATCCACCTCGATTCTGCTCAATCTCGTGATCAAGCAGGAATTGGGGAAGCTGAGTACTGGCTGTCAGCTTTGAGGCTATGCCATGCCCACCTTTTACCGCATCCAGTCTGGTGTCAGTGTTGCCAGAACAGGAGAGAAAACGGCTCACCTCCCCAACGACAACCAGAACGCGGTTTTTCTCGAGCGCCTCGACAATCGCATCCTTTTCCTTCCACGCCGGCAGCTTCTCCCGATCTCGCAACATGGCGGTCCATCCCGAATCCTCCCTCATACGCTTTTGCGTTTGTACCGCCTCGTCGTGGTCGCGTTGAGTGACTGTTTTCCGCTTGCCTGGGCCTTGTGATCGCTTAACGATCTTCCGTCTAGCTTGATCCTGGCTCCTCTCGACTACCTCGGGTTTCGGTATCAAATGCTCGGTCACGGCGCCAACATCGGGCGGGTTAGCGATCACCTCTGGCAGCGCCTGCTCCAAGTACTCGACCATGCTTAGCACAGCACCGCCTTGTCCAGACTCGAGTATTGAGCGCAGATCCCCTCGTTCGGTGTCACGGAATTGACGCAAGAGCGAGGCGTGGAGGTACAATCGCATATACGACGGCACCGTTGCCGACTCGAGGTAGAACGCGGGAGGTCTGGTCGGGTACTGAGGGGACGGGTAGGGCGATGCGGGGTCGAAGAACACCTTGAGCGTGATCTTGTCACCATTTGCGTAATCCTCCACCTCGATCGCGATCGCACCCTCGTCGCGCGAGTATCGCTCGCCCATGACCGCCTCGATCGCCATCTCCTCCTCTTCCCGTGCCAGGGCTCGATCGCTCTCGGCTTGCTCGTCGCCGGACCATGGCAACACTGCGCCGTCCCCCCAGCCCTCGTCCTCGCCGAACCAGCCACACAACCGCCGGCTGATGATCTCGAGAGCTTCGCCCTCAGTCACATCTTTCTCGAGCACACTCTCGACCCCCTTCCGAGGAAAGCCTGCCTGCTTGACCATCTTGTCCGCTAGCCAGCCGCGGACCAAGCCGCCTTTCTTGCTTGCGCCGACGACGAAATCGGCCGAGCTCGAGCTGGTTCGGTAGCGGAGAGGTAGATCGTCTTCGGGCAAGTGAAGCAGTAGCCATTCGATCGCCGCCTCGAGCGGAGACAGGATCGTCAGGGAGAGCACGAGAGGGTCGGATGTAGCTGTCGAGCTAGAGTTGAGGCGAGCATTGGCGGACGAGAGGGCTGTCAACGCGGACGCGATGTGTGCAGGACGGAAGCCCAAATTGGAAAGCTGCGCGTTGAGGGCACCCAGGTCCAATGCGGGCGTCGCAGCGCCAGAAGGCAGCGTCGAAGGAGTCGCCTGGGAGTCTCTTGTAGCCTCGAGCACGACGGACGGGAACTGCTGCATCATCTGTCGTCAGCCTCACGCCGCAGCCAGGACGAGAATGGCACACCTTCCGCACGACGCCTTCCACCATCTCTCGGAGACCAGGAGCCATGCGGACTTCGGGAGCATTGTCCCAGCTTTTCCCGCCCGGGCCAGAAGCTCCACCGGAAGCAGCTCCTCTAGAAGCAGGGGTGCTTGCCCCGCTCGCCCCGCCGACTGCGGCCTTTTCATCCTTCTCCTTTCGCTTGCTTTGTCTCTCCTCGACCTCTTTCTTCGCGGCAAAGGGATCCGGACTCCACTCCCAGGCTCGATGCGCTGGAGCTGCCGCTTTCTCAGCCGTGAGCGTCGACCAGTACGGCCGGATTGAAGGGGGCAGCGTCATGGCCATGGGAAGGTGCGAGCAGAACTGGCATTAGCCTCCCCTTGGCGTTTGTCGCCCACGGTACATGTGGACAAGGTACACGGAGCTCACGCGAAACATCGCATACGTTGCTGCGTAATGCCTCGCCTCTGCTGCCGTTGCAATCTGCAGCGCTGGAATCGGCACGAGCCGCACCTTCTCCAGGTCGTACACATTCTTGCTAACTCGTTTCTGCAACGTCACACTGCCGGTAAAGGTCGGAGGGTTGCTCCCAGGGTTGGACTTCTGCCATTAGCTCGAGCTCTCGAGCCTGTACGAGTGGAGCCGCATCGAACCCTCGCGGACCGCACTGCCGAGCTCCACTGATGTGCTAGCTCCCGCACCTGCCGCACTCACAGTATCAACGAGAGGCTTTTCCCAGCCTGCCTTCTGACACTTCTCATACAGCATGCTCAGCGGCGTCTTGTATCCCGGCGGGAACAGGGGCGGGGGTCGCGGCGGACCATCTGGAACAGCCTCGTCTGCCTTCGATTTGGCCGGGGTAGGTTTGGACGAGTTGCCGGCGTTGCCTGAACGCACCACATTCTGCGGCCGTCTTTTCGGAGCCATGTACAAGAAGTGAGGCGGACGACCTCGGCCGTGACCGGTCGAATAGCTCGATAGAAAGAGGTAGAGTTGCAATCAGAGCTCGCTGCCGTCCGAAATTCAGAACGCGATGGCCCATTTAGGCACGGCTTTGCCGGTCGCATCACTTATGCCGGGCAGTCGTCGTGGTTCTACGCGAAGCCTATAGGCATGGATTGGGACTTGGGAACCAGCAGGTTCAAAGCCGAGATCAACCGCGCACACAGAGAACAAGCTACGTAAGCTTCATGATTGGTCATGCATATCTACATCGGTATCGATTCATCTCCCGTCAAAAACCTACAACGCCAGGTAATCCCGAACTTCCGCCTCGGTCAGCTTCCTGAACGTAGGCGGCAGTCTCTCGCCCGACTTCTCTTGCATCTGCTCCCTCGTCGGCACGGTGACGACTCCAATTTCGATCGTGTTCTCCGTCATCTCCCCCTCGAAACCCTCCTTGAGGGTGAGAAGAGCAGTGTGGATGGCATCCTCGAGCGACAGGTCATCGTTATATCTGTCTGTCAGCGTAGCTCACAGATGCGCCACGATGTCTTCGGCAGCGCAACAGAGAAGGAGGCCGCCGGTGGGGAAGGACGGTTGAGTCGCCGCCTGCGACTTACCGCTTCTCGAGGAAGGTCTTGCCGTTGACCATGTTCTTGCCGATGGCACTCGCCTTCCACGCCCAGTAAGAGCCCGACGGGTCAACCTGGTAAAGACTTTGCCCCCGGTGCGAGTCCCATCCGGCGATCAGAAGCGAGATGCCGTATGGTCGGACACCACTGAACTGTCAGCCATGCCGATCCCCTCGGATCCCGGCGCCCCCTTGGGGCCAACCCAGCATGCACGTGCGATGGCATCGCGTGGAAGAGGTTCAAGCTGCGACTTACCCAGACTGCGTGGCCTTTTGCATCACTCCAGCAACCTCTTGCACCAACACCTTCGTTGGCGGGTATTCTCCGTACACCTTCCAGTACGCCTGCGCGATCTTTCTAGCCTTGGCGACAAGCACACGAAAGTCTGGTCCCATTCCAGAGTAGACAAAGCCAATGTTCGGGCAGATCGGCGCGACCTTTTCAATCATAGACGTGTCGAGCAGGAGCGAGGGGGACTTCTTTTCGGTTGCGAGGACGACGCCGTTGGTGGCTGCAAGTCAGCTCAAGTGGTCGCAGGCATCCCCCATCAGCAGCGCTAATGGATGAAAGCGACGCTAAAGCTGCGGAAGGGCGGATGATCTCGGGCATGGAACATACCTTTGATACCAAGAGATGTCGTTCCACCTGCGACCGCTGCCAAGGCATGTTCGATCTGGCCGAGCTTGCCTGATGGCGAGAAGGTGGTAAGGGAGAAGCTAGCATGAGTTGCTGCACAGGTGCGGGATTCGCTTGCGCTTATACGCACGAATAAGCGCTGCCGCTACCGGGTCCGGACATGATGAAGCGGCCGAGAAGGAGTTAGGGGAGTGAGGGTTGAAGTATAGGCTTCGGATTGACGTGATGCGCAGGGCGTCAGGTGAGCGGGGAGGACAGACGAGGTCGTTACTGTGTTCTGAGTCTGGTGACGAGCAAGCGGGGTTGAGGCGATATGTGTAGCAGTATGAGGAGGATGGTAATGCAGATGCTACAGTCATCGTCACCGAGTGCTGGCGGGTTGCGCGTCGTTGATTCAGCGGGTCCCATTACTTACGTAATTCAAGGCTGGAGATCTCAATTGACTCCGCTACTGGCGAGGAACGTCTCCTTTCGTCGCCGGTAGGATATTCTTGGCGGGGAACCATGCATGTATACAACATAGTCTATCATGTGTTCATCAGGAGCAGACCATCTTATATGCTCCGTCTCCGGCGACAAGCGCGTTTATTGAGCAGAACTATGCGATTCGGTCTGCCCCTCCAGCTTACCCCGCCTCTACGCTTTCACCCGGCCTTCAATCATACTCGCCATCTCGCTCGCACGCTCAGTCCCCAGCGACTTGAAGCCTTGCACTATCCCCTTCCAGTCCTCATTGCCGAGGTCCTCTTGGCTGAGCTTGAATCGCCCCTCAATGCGCCTGATGTCGATTTCTACGCCCACAATGGCCTTTTTCATGATGTCGATGTACTTGACTGGTACCTCTGACACCGTCCACGTCCCGTCGTGCATCTCCTCCGTCATTCCGCTCAGATCCTCAATTTGTTGCTGCAAGAACGCGCTCGAGTCCTCGTTGTTGAGGTAGTGCAGCTTGAGCTTGCCGTAGACCTGGACCGCGGCGTAATTCCACGTTGGGACGATCTTGCCGTCTTTGGGCTTTGTGTCGGTGTAGAAGCGTGGAGGGACATAGTGGTGCACTGGCGCGTTGAACAAGACTTGCACGTCGTCGTCGAGCGTGACGGATTCGGTGGGACGCAGTGTGTCGATCAGGGCTTTCGTTTGCGGGTTTTGCCGCGCGATATGCCCACGCAATGTGCCGAGGTGGCCTGGCGTACCGGGCTCTTCGGAAGTCGGATCGTCCGGGACGAACGGGATGTGAGAGGTCTGGATCGTGTCGTACTTGTCATGCTTGATGGCAGTGGTGAACAGCCCGAGCGGGTGTGACCGTACAAACGCCTGCAGCGTCGGGACGTCGAGCTCTGCGTGGACTGGGCGGATGTACATGGCGATTTTGAGTGGGGTGCGTGCCGCTGGGTCGGGCGCAAGGGATCTTAAAATGATGCACACGCTGTAGTAGGGTCGAGTCAATGTTACTTCATTCGAGTCGCGCCAGACCTACCTGGCTGATTACGCGGCGGCAGCGTGTTTGTGTCCAGCGCAAGGGGGCCTTGCGGGGCGGCTCTCAGCTTGATAACCGCCAAAATAGAGGGTCAGCTCGCGCAGCGCCGGGACACTACACGAGCAATTATGCATGTCCTCTGCGCCTTCGCCAGAGCCTTGACGAGTCTAGTGCAAGTGCAGTATGCGCGCGTGGGTCCTTTGGAACCCCTCACATGATCAGGCGCTTCCAACTGCGGCCAGCTCTGCGCTGCGTTTGACGCCGCCGAGTGTCCCAGCAGACATGATATCGGCGCGACTCCTTGTCGAGTCATATTTCTCATTGCGACAAAGCGCTTCCCATCACCCAATCACAGCCCCGCCATTCAGCGACACAGCGATCACCTGGACGACTAGTCCCGCTGCCCGCAGGCGACCGGGATGGACGCAAGCCGCACTCACGCTCGCTCGCGCCTAATATCTCGTCGAGGCATTCGGCCGGAGAGCGCGCGTCTATTAGAGCCCAGGCGCTGATAGCGGCCTAGTCCGGCCTCTGTTCGGCCTGCTGCCCTCCTCAAGAGCCCCCCTGCGGCATGCTGCTCCTCGCCTAGAGCATCAGGAGGTCATATGTATACGCCGACAATGTCTATCGTCGACATCATCTTGCATTCTCAGCACTTGTGTATAATATGGCGATCCAGAAGCAGACGTTGTTTATAAACGCTCGCCTTGTCGGCCGGTCCGGAATTTTCGCCGTGTTAGTAACCGATGGGCGGATCGAGACAATCGTCGAGAGAGAGGGACCTCCCAGAGAGCTGTGGGGCGGGGTTGAGCTGGTGGATTGCAGGCAGGCGGATGGGTCGTCGCTGTTCATCTCCCCTGTGAGTCATCGCTGCGGACAAACGCGCCAGGCTGGGACGCCAGAGCCCGCCCTCAGCCGCCAACGCGGCTCCTCATAGCCGGGCTGACCGCAGGGGATGATTGACTGGCACACGCATCAGAAGCTCAATGCCGTCGCCGAGCATCGTCTACACCTCCAGTCCGCCAAGTCGGCCCAGCAGGCGCTGGACATGGTCGCCGCGGCGCTCAAAGATCCTAAATACGATCCAAAGGTCGAGTTCAACTTTGTCGGCATCAACATGCGGAATGGCGATTGGCCCGACCCGGAGAAGATGTGCCGGGCTTCGCTCGACGCCATCTCGCCAGACCGCCCCGTCTTCCTCATGTACAACGGCTACCACTCGATGGCTATCAACACGATTGGTATGAAGGCAATGAATGTGGATGTGGAGCAGTTCCCGGATGGCTGCTTGGTGGAGATGGACGCATTCAAAATCAGTCACGACCTCAACACGGTCGGCGAGGATGTGCTGGACCAATGGGTTTTTGAAGAGGCCAGATACGCTGCGTAAGTTGTTGCCCACGCTGTTGCACGACCTACGCTGAGACCAGCTCGCTCGGCGTGACGGAGATTGTCGACCTGGAGATGACGCACAACATTGCTCACTGGCAACGGCGCTGCGCCAAGGGGTTCGACACGCTCAAAGTGCACATTGGATTCTACGATGAGCACCTTCAAGATGCCATCGACCTTGGGCTCAAGTCGGGCGACCCGGTCCCCGGATGCAACGGTTTCATCTACACGGGGTCGTACAAGATCGTCACGGACGGGTCACTCGGATCGCAGACAGCATATTGCCACGAGGTCTACCCGGATACCGACAACCACGGTATCCTGGCTGTCCCACCACTGTCGCTTGCCGAATGTATCAAGCGCGGATGCGACAACGGGTTCAAGATGGCTATACACGCTATTGGCGACCACGCCAATCACCTCACTCTGAAGACGATCAGCGAGTCGCCCACACTCTTGCCGGGGAGCACGATCGAGCACGCGCAGTTGCTCGACTTTGACGACTTGCCTCTGTTCTCACGCCTGGGCCTCATCGCGTCCATCCAGCCGTGCCACCTGGTGGACGACCGGCAGCTGTGCCACAAGTTCTGGCCGGGGCGAGAGGGGCGTGCGTACGCGTTCAAGAGCATTGTCGATGCGGGCGTACCGATCAAGCTTGGGTCGGACACGCCGGTGGCGCCTTTGCAGCCATGGGAAGCCCTAGCAGTGGCCATCACGCGGGCGGGCGAGGGCGAGACCTCGGCTTTCTGTGCCGAGCAGATAATAGACATCGAGACGGCCTACGCCGCGTCAACCTGCGTGAGTTTAGCCATTGATGTGAGCTTGTAGAGCTGACGACAGAATGGCAAGCTGCACATCGCCGAGGGCGAGACGGCCGATTTGTGCCTCATTTCTGCCGACCCGCTCTCGTCCGACGCTGCGGGCCTGCGGGCTATGAAGGTCAGCGGGACGATGTTGAACGGTAATTGGACGCATCGGCAACTGCCGTCCAAGGCGGTCTTGTAGCGCGCCCGCGTCTCGTACAGTGAACGGTTCCATCCTGGTGTCTCGTGGCTCACTTGTGCATGTATCATACCTGATCGCTGTGCAAGTTGAGCGATGAGCCGCGAGGTGCGTATGCGGGGAGGATATCCCCCACCTACCCCCACCCAGGTGGGGGCGCGATGGGCCCAGCCGGGGCTGACCGATAAGCGCATTTGCCAACTGTCTCGAGAATTCCAGATTTCAGGATGATGCACTAATCACCTCTTTGATACCCGGCGTCATCAGCAGCTCCTCATACGCCCTTCATCCAGCAGCCGTGCATGCATATGAACAGAACGACAATTCAGGCTACGCACCCGTCGGAGGTTGCATCTGCTCTTTCACTGATGTGTATCCTCGCGCCTAGATGAGCCCGCCGCCGGACAAGCAAGAGGACAAGGTCGAGCTGACCGCCACGGGGAAGCTGAGACGCAAGCGGGCAAGAACAGTCACCGGGTGCAAGACTTGCCGGACCCGTCGGGTCAAGTGCGACGAGAAGCGCGTGAGTTGGAATGATCCCTCGTTTCCGTCGTTCGAGGTTGAGGTGCTCTCCGGTCGCGGGGCGGCTCTCGAGAGACTGGCGAAAGATCGCCGTGCCCAGGCTGAACCCTCGGTCGCTCACGCCTAGCCCAAATGCACCAACTGCAGCAGGCACCCGCTAAGGAAATGCGAGTATGAGTTTGATGTCGAGGTAGCGACGCCCCGGTCGCGGTCACAGGGCAGGCACGAGGTGAGCATTTGTCTGAGCATAGTGCCCGCTTAGGAAGCTCACAACAAGCTTGAGAGAGAGGTTGCAGGCATATCAGCCATCGCGACGACCTCGCGTGTGGCTTTGAACCCCTTTGGATCTCCAAGTCGGGACGTTGCAGATTTTGTGCAGAACGCTGTACGGCCAGGCGCATTCATCACGGCCCTCGACCCGTCCACCTCGCAGCGGATGATCACGAATGCGCTGGACCTCGAGCTAAACACGCTCGACGTCTTGAGGTGCGTCCGCCGCGTCTCCCACAATCCGCTGACAGGCAGCCCTAGCAGCTCGACTCTGGCTGATGCAGTCATCTCCAAGGTGAGTGACCAACGCCGGTGCACGCTCACATCAGCTTCCCTTCTCCACGCTCACCGACTTCTCCTCCCTTCTCACACTACACCACCACCTCGTCCGACAATGCTTCCGTGCGCTAGCACACGACTCTGAGGCCAAGCTTCTCTGCACCGCCACCGCCATCCTCTCCTCTCAGGCGTCAGCACCCAGCGGGCCTGCGCCCCTGACCCGCCGCGAAGCGCTGTACCAGTCGTACCGGCACCACGTCCAGCTCAAGACCGACAACGTGATGACGGGCAAGCTGGCCGGAGTGGCTTTCACGCTGTACCTGTGGGACATTCTCGAGCCGGACCCGGGCAAATGGCGAGATCGACTTCGTGTGGGCGCGCAGAAGCGGTACGAGCTCGGCGGACCGGGGTGGATGACCGGCACGGGCCCGGCGTTGCCCGGGTACAAGGGCGGGCCGCTCGTGCATAAGCAGCCGGTGCTCATGTCGATGTATGTCGAGGTCACGTCGGTGTTTGAGATATATGGTGAGTTGATGAAAGGTGATGTGACTGAAGGCAGCCTGCCTGACAGACGGGGACATGCCGCACACGTTCCTGGCGGACAGCCATCTTTGGCTGCTGTCCTCGAGGGTCGTTCAGGAGACCGTTTCGCCGAATCTTCCAGACGCAATCGAGGTGATCTGGGGGATCCCACGTGTGATGATCTACACGTTCGCCGAGGTCGTTGCGCTCGTCTCGAAGAAGAGCAAGCTGGACACGTCGCAGGAGATGCTTCGGGATCAACTCGACTTTGAAGCGGGGAATATGCGCGTGCAGTTGGAGCATGTGTGGCCGGCGAGGCTGGCGGCGCGACGGGACGGTAGGCGCCTGTGGTATGGCGGGGTGCGTGCTTGTCTTACGCAAGGACAGTCGCTGATGGCAGCGTCTGATGCGGCTTGCTCTCCTCGTCCTGCTATCGCAGAAGGTGCAGGGAGCGCAGACTGATTCGAACCAGGTGACGACCGCGGTTGATGCCTTTTACGAGCTGTGTCTGGAAGCGAGCCTCGAAATGAGGTAGGTCGATCGTTTGAAGCATGAGTAACGCTTATCCCAGACACCTGGCGGGATGGCTATGGCCGATCTTGATTGTGGCTTGCGCGGCCAAGGACCAAGAGACGCGAGAGACTTTTTTGCGCTTGTTCCCGATGGCGAAGAGTCCCATCGGAGATAAAGATAATTCGGACGTGGCGAAGCAGGTGCGCACAGGAGTCTATGAAGTTGGGCAAGCTGACAATATAGCTGCTGTTCTGGGTGTGGCTGCATCATGATCTCGGCGACGGAGGGTACCATCTGCGCGAAGCTATTCGGGATATTCCCGCCCTGGATGTGTTGATACTCTGATCGCTGGCGCGTTGTATGACTTACGGTTGTATGGTATGGACGTTGTGCGTATAGAAGTACAACGAAGCGCGCGCCAGATAACACCTCGAGGTCTAGATCATGTTCCAGCGTCTCCCCTTGCCCTTCTCGAGTTGCTCAATCCTTTTGTCCCTCTCATCCAGCTCCTTCTGCAGCTTTGCACCACCTTCTTTCAGTGCTCGATGCGCAAACTCCGCTTCGTCCAGTCTTGCTCGCATCACCCTCCCTTCCTCTTTCGCTGTCGCGGTCTCCTCCCCTGCCGCGAGCAGCTCCTGCTCCAGCTGGTACACCCGGCGGTCGGCGCTGTCTTCGGCCCTCGACTTCTGCTGCCTCAGGTCATCTACCTGAAAACGAAGCCCGGCTGATTGCTCCCGCTCCTTCGCTAGATTGGCCTCGAGACGTTGGATTGTTGCTTGAGCTTCAGTCGTATCGCGAGCCGATCGTGATCGCCAACGACGCAGACTATCACGCAGCTCGGCATTTTGCTCCTCGATCTCCTCTAGGCGTGCTGCGGTTCGACGCCCTTCCTCCAAGAGCTCTATTACGGCGTTGCGGCCGTGCTGCGCCGCCACCTTCTGGGAGTCGAGGTCCGCCCGCACAGTTTCCAATGCGTCGACCGAGCGGGAGAGGTGGGACTGTGTGTCATGCAGCGCTGCGAGAACGTCTTGCAGTTCGGAAGGAAGTAACAGATGTCGAGGAAGGGCATTCTTCGATATCGATGTTCTCGACGGCGAGTGGGGAACGCTACGCTGTCTGGATGTGAACACTGCTTTGAGCCGCTTGAGCGGGCGAGTGGGGGTGGCCGGTTCGATGGGTCGCTTGCCTGTGCCGGATGCGATGCGTGGCTGATTTCAGCTTGTACCCTTCGGCGGACACTCACTCACTAGTGGCTTCGTGTCTGCGGGGATGTTGTCCTTGGGAGGCGGGAGAGGCTTGACCGTTGAGGCCCTCGAGTGCGAGCTGACGAAACTTGACCTTTGAGTGTCCATCCCGGCCTGTTGTCAGGACTGCCACAGTATTGTTTTGCGCACGCTGTCCTCTGGCGAGCCACCACGCATGATCGCCGAGAGGTCGTCAAACGACAGCTCCCAGTCGACGGGAGGAGGAAAGGAGGCTATGATATCGCCCAGATGTGCGTCGAGGTCAGCGGGTGGCATGTGCGGCGGGGAGTGCCACGGCATGTCTCGACTGTGAGGACTGCTGCAGGTTTCGTTGTCGTCTTCCATCAGGGTAAAAATGCGATGAGTGTCAGAGCGGACAAACAATGTCTGTCAATGAGCTCGAGGCCCTTCTGTCGATGTTGGCGAGAAGTAGATTGTCCTTGAACGCGACTGATGGCGACGCTTCTGCGACGGCCGGTGCGGCCGCGGCCATCCCCTTGTGTTTCAAGTTGACTCATGCCAAATCCGCCCTCGCATCATGTCAAATACAGTCTCCATGCCCGTGCATCGTCCACTCGCTTTCCCAGCATCCTCTGCATCGCCGCATCATGCATGGGCCACTGGTCCCTTGCCGTTTAACCGAATTGGCCGAGCTCGAAGCTGAGGGGCACATCCAGCGGCTAGTGCCACTTAAGCATCAACAGGACAGCAGTGTTACCTCGCAGTATTCAGGGCTGACGTGCGCCCACTCGCCCGCCCTTCACTTGCTCTTGGCCCATCATAATCCGCGCATTTGGCATTACAAACATTGCATCATTACACGATCGCTCGTCCCCTCTTCCCCGGATTCCAGCAAAGGCCTTGCTATGCACCTGTAGGCTACCGTCTTGCGCCCTTCTCAGTAATTGGCATCGACGAATCGCGATTCCGCTTCGAGCGGATATATCCATCCATCGCATATATCCGACCGGCCCTTCTGCCCTCGGCACCACCGAACAATAGTGCACGCTCGCTTGTTCGCTTCCGCATAGTTACCACAATCAATACGAGCGGATCCACATCAGAAACATCGAGGTCGACGTCGAGCGATGAGCCGGCCAAGCTTGGAAGCATCGGGCAGCTGGACAGAGGATCGCAAACCGGATATATACAGCATGAACGGAGCGGGAGGTTCGACTCGGAATGGGGCCAGTGCCAGCAATGGCCAGGGGAGTCTGAAGAGGTCGTCGACGGAGGATTCGGCTAGAAAGAAGCGGATAAAGCGATCGTCGGGCAAGGCGTGTGTGTACTGCCGGAGAAGGTGGGCCGAGGCGGTGTAACAGCCCGATGGAGCTGATAGCAGTCATATGGTGTGCGAAGGGGGACGGCCATGCGAGCGGTGGTGAGCTCGGCCGACCTTGAATCCGACTTGTCTACTCACTCCAGTGTGAAGAGAGAGATCGCGCACCTGTGCAGGGACGTCACGCCCCCACCGCGGCGCGCATCCGAAACGAATCGGACACAATCCCCCTCGCATCCCCCAGAATCAGAGGTCAGTGTGCCGCAGCCGCAACCCGTAGCACAGCCATTGCCGGTTCAGAACCGCCTGCCGACGTCGTTGTACGCCGACCCAAACTTTCCGCCGGCGTGGCCGTTGTTGCCGGACACCGAGGGACCGGTCACATTTGGCGATGGAGGGGGGCCATCGGACGTCCGGCGTCCAGAGGCCGGAGGGAATTGGGCGACGGGGGATGATACGGAGCTGGGCGCGTTGACGTGAGTCGGGCCCTAGGTCAAGTTGTCCAAGTTGTACAGCTGACGATAGCAAATTCTTGGGTGATCTGGGCGTCCCGTCATTGCCGGGTGGATTCCTCGATGTCTTGTCGTACTTTTCCCGCGAAGGGAACGGGTCGGACAACACCTCCAACACCAACACAGTCAACAATCTAGCTCCTATCGCCGGTCTCACCAATACGTCTGCGCAGATCACGCCAGGTAGTGACACACCGGTCCTAGCCGCGCCGGAAGCAGGATCGTCGAACCCGCCCTCAAGGGCGGAAGTCTCGACCGTAGCGACCAACAAGGGCAAGGCGAAAGAGGTCACCTTTGTCACGCCCCAGCTGAACAACATCTCGCGCATGTGAGTGGAGCTCTTGACTGCAAACGATTCAGCTGACCCGCAGCGAGAAGTACTTTCTCGCAGCTGCGGATCAGCCCACCGGTCCCCGGGCGTCGCGTCTCGCACAAGTCATCAAAGCAAAATACGATGCGGGCCTGCTAAAGCCATACGACTATATCAAGGGGTACGAACGGATGAACAAGTGGATGGACAGCGGACGGGCCGCGCCGAAAGCCGACAGCATACAAGGATCGGCACCAAGCAGTCCACAAAGAGGTGCGGCGATGGGCCGTGCTCGACTTGTTGGTGAGTAATCGCCTCGAGTCTAGACCAGGCTGACTGCTCAGCGGCCACACCAAATTCTACATTTGGGGCCAGTATCTCGCCCGAGTCGAGGCGTAGGATTCTGACCGCACTGAACGGGTTCCGCCCAAAGTTTCGTCAAATTGCTCGAACGTTGACCGATGTCGATTTGGTCTTCGTTGAGGAGGCCATGGAGAGGTGGATGCTGGAATACGATCGAGCCTTTGCGTGTGAGTATGCCCACCTTCTCAGATCGCTGAGCTGACGACAGCTATACACACACCATCCTGCATCTGGCGTAGAACGGGGGAGATTCAGAAAGCGAACCAGGAATTTGCCAACCTCACGGGGGTGCCCGCCAGCATGTTCCGCAGCGGTATCCTGTGCGTGTACGAGTTGATGGACGAAGACTCGGCGGTACGGTATTGGGAGGGATACGCAAAGATCGCCTTCGACGCTGGTGAGCTGGGCGAAATTGACAGATCTGCAGCTGACGTATAGGCCAACGATCATTGACGACGCATTGCACGCTCAAGGTCCCCATGTCGCTCACGCGGTCTCGCCCGCCTCGGCCATCTGGGACGCCCGGATCGAATGCGACCAAGGCTATCACTGGATCGGGCGCTGTGCCTGACTTCTCCCTACCCCAGCCGCTCATCAATCAGCCGACTGACAGCTTCGGCTCGCGCACGCCAGAGAGTGGGGTCTTGCAGCAACGGGAAGAGTACCGCGAGATTAGGTGTTGCTTCAGCGTGACCATCCGGCGGGATGCGTGAGTGCTGAGCTGTCGCCGAGTACAGGGCTCTGATGTTCCAGATGGGGTGTGCCGGTCGCTATCATGGGCCAATGGATCGTAAGTGCGCACTAGTACGCTTCAGCAGTGAGCTGATTCGAAGCCTATATAATCGCAACCTACATATCGCTGTAGGATACGCTCAATCATATGCAACATATATGGCATCTTGCGCGGCTCGCCCTGTATCCTGTGTACTTGTTGTGTCCGGAAAGTCAATTCTGAGATCATGGCATCGAAACTTGTACCCAACAGGTCTCCGACCTGTGCGATGGATGTCGAGTGCACGAGGTGAAATTGCCCGTTTGGGCAATGCCGGATGCCCGTGTTTCAGCCCTCGGCCACGGGATGACCTCACAGCCGGTCATCCACCGCCGAGCAAATGGCCCACAAGAAGCAGCCCAGTTCATATGATCAACATCGCATCGTCCTTCCACACTCATACATGATGAAGGATCTACATTCGCCGCCGCCTGAGAGCAGAAAGATACGACAAGCCGGGGCGCATCTTCTAGACGTCCCGAGCGAAGTGCTCCTTGAACATTTGCTGCCCCGGCTGGATGTCAAGGATTTATTACACCTGTCCGGTGCGAGCAAGCTTCTGCACCGCCTTTGCGTGAGTCCGCACTATTCAGCATCATCAAGCTCACGGCAGAACGACGAGAGAACATGGGGCCGGCTGTGTCTGCGAGACTATCACAACGCGAACCTGCCCGAGCTGCTCGCGGCGAAGACTATCCCGAACAAGAAGTTCTATGCCGGATTGAAACACGCGAGAGTGTTCGTGTGGGGATCAACGGATCATGGACGGCTTGGGCTGGATCTCAACCCTCCGCTCGGCGGCCGGACCTGGCGATATCGACGATACATCGCGAGCCCGCAGGAGCTTGCGATTGATGGAAAGGCCGGGCGAACATGGCATCAAGGGCTGCTTGGTAGCTTGACGAGGCTCGCGCCTGTGTCTAGCGGAGGTGGGCCAGAAGATGATCAAGCTCCGCCGCCGGCGATAGATCCGATACCGAGGGAGGAGCTGGGCAGCGTGGTTTCGCTCGTCGCGGGGTTGACGAGCTTTGCGGCCTTGACGTCCACTGGCAAAGTGATAGTATGGGGTGAGCCGGCTCTCAAGCGCATGAGATATGCACGCAAAGCAGCCGCTCATTCGCAGGTCAGCTTGACGGTGGGATGTATGGCTTCAGGGAGGAAGACTGGTCGAGCAAGTTCACGCCGGTGCCCGAACCGACTGTCCTGCCTCTTCCCGTCAAAGCGGTGTCTATCGCGTTGGACTGCTCTCACCTCACCATTCTAGACGAGGACAATATCGTATGGGACCTCCCTGCATTTGGGCGGGTAAGCCGAGAGCAAGCTGTTGCCCAACGAAACTGATGCCGTAGGCGTACCACCACGCATCCCCTCTGATGTGCGCGCCAGCTACACCGGGCAACAAATCGACCCCGCCGTACATTGCTCAAATCGCGAATGGCGCGTCGGGTTCTGCATGCCTCACAACCGATGGCAAAATCATTCACTGGATGATCGATGACCTTGGTACCGGGGTCGACGCGGCTAGCCTGATTCGTACGGACAGTCCACACGCTCACGAGCTGCGCCAGCTACGTTGGGGCAAAGCCTATCCGAACGAGTCCGAATTACCGCCGCTTCCGACCAGGCACGAGGCAGAGTGGAAAGATGACCCGGATGGTCGCTATAGGCGACGTGACGACGAGCGGTGGATCGGGCACGGGCAAGCGCAGGCCGTGAACGGGACAAGTTCCGGCGAGCAGGTCGTGCAGATCGAATACTGGGTCTGGAGCATCGTCGCTCGCAAGGCCAACGGCGAGGTATGGTTCTTCCACCACGACCAGTGGAACTATGTGAGTACTTCATCTCGAGCATGCATGCCGGGCTCGTGATTGACGCACAGGCTTCGGGCATTTCGTACCCCGGCTTGCGAGATCTCGGCACTCGCGACACACACGACGTGACAGACTTGAAGCTTGCGAGCTGTACCAGCACTACCGTGTGGGAAACGAATGAGCAGTCGGCCTTGCAAGCGAGCACGCTCATCCAGGGCTTTGGCGACGCGTCGTTGATCAAGTTGGAAAGAAGCGGTTCGCACTATGTGGCGCTCACGCAACGCGGCGAGCTATACACCTGGGGCGACCGGAACGATGCGGGACAGCTTGGTCTTGGGACGACCGACACTATCAGCACTCCCACCAGGGTTGATTTCGGGCAAGCAGCAGGAATGGCCATAGTCGTCGACATGTCCGCTGGCAGCGAGCACTCTGGGGCGATCGTGCTCGGCGATGTTGACGTCGGAAACGTAGGATTCAAGGACAGCTCAGACGAGCTGTCGTCGACGGCGACGCTACGCCTCCGTGGCGGTGCCCCTGATGCGGAAGACGCGCACAGCGAGGTGCAAGATGTGTTCGACGACCGAGCGGAATCTGGCAGACGAGATGAATCCGCTACAGGCGGACCAGAGTCCACAATCCGCGACAGACGTGACCAGCCGTGGGTAGAGCTGCCCGCCGGACCCAATCGACAGGGTCAAGCTGGCACAGGCCCTACTGCGACCGGTGCGAGTGGGGCAAGCGAGCCCAGGAGGAGCGAGCTGCCCGGCGCCGCGGAAGGTCCCGGCGACACGCCTGGGGAAGGCTCACGACCAAGCGCCGGGGGAATCGGAAATCACCCATCGCCCGCGGCTGCCCTACGCGCACCGGCCTTCCGCATCGGCTTTGCTGGACGGCATGCTCTTCAGCAGGGGCAGAGACAGGCGAATGATGAGCACAACACCCAAGAGCAAGGAGTCGGAAACCATCCGCAGGCTGGTCCGGGTGGTGCGTTGTTCAGGGTGGGCTTTGCGGGTAGAGGGAGGGTCCGGCCGCAGCCGGATGGACCTGAGCGCGATGGCGATGGTAATGGAAACGAATAGCGAGGCGCACAATTAGATGGCCAACATGGACTCGGTCTGGACATACAAGTGCATCATGATCGTTTCGCAGCGGGATATCACGTCCATCATTATTTCCTTCCGCCGAGCCGCCCCGCAAGCTCGGCCCGGAACTTGTCTTCGACCGATTTCGCCTCGAGCCCGCTCTGACTGCGCAGCTCGTTCGTGACGTCTTTGGTCTTGCCAAAGTACACTGACGACAGCAGGTTGCGCATCTTGATCCTGGGTCATTAGCGAGGCACGTGTCGGCGTAAGATCATGTAGCGCAAGACTCACTCCATGTCCTCGACCATTCGCCCAATGTTTTGCACATGCCCTGCGGATGATGCCAGGGGGTAGTCCACCTCGGCCTTGGATCAGCTACGGGCAAGCTGTAGCCTCGACCCCGAGCGCACCTGCCTGGTCATGCTCCCGCTGAGGGTGACGTCGCCCTTGCCCTTGAGCTCGTCCTCTCCTAGCCCCTTGATCTCGGCCCTAGCGATCGTGCCCGTGTTCAGCACGAGCATCACCGTCGACGTGAGCTTGTACTTTGCCGAGCGGCCCCTCTCGGCGCATTCGAAGACGTGGAGCGAGTCCCAGCTCCCGCTCGGGATGGACGCCTGGCCTTCTTGTGCCTCCTGCGGTGCCAGGACTGAGGTCAGAGCAAGCACCCGCTGATCGCACATAGGACAAGACGGACCCTTTTTGAGCACCACGGCGCCGGCAAAGGCAAACTCCTTGCCGCCGGCTGAGGGGTCGTCGTCCAGGTCCCAGAGGTACACGGACGAGATGCCCCCTTCAAAGTACATCTCGCGATATGTGTCGAACGCGCTGTTTAGAGACACTTCGAGCTGCCGGAGCTTTGACGATGGGACGGGCCCGGACGTCGCGGTAGGGAGGTACTCGTTCGACCACGGTGAGCTGGGATGTGAGCGCTGTCCAATTACCGAGCAACCCACCGGAAGCTGTCGCCATCGCGGTTGTAGTCGCATCCGAGAAAGTCTTTCCCACTTGCTTCGTCCTTGAGGATCGTGAGGGGCTGGTCGACATTGGCGAGCAGGTCGTCGGCGTACTCGGGGCAGATATCGCAGAGGGTGTTAACGTTCTTCTCTACGGCTGTGGGTGGCAGTCGCCGGAGGAGGTCGAGCAGCGCGTCGAATGCGGCTGGGGTCAGCGTGGCTGCAGGACGGCTGAGGTCGACTCACGGTCGGCCATTGTGTAGCAGGACTATGCTTTGTCGGGTGACACCTTGCAATCAGCGGTTCAAGCGTTGTGGACAACGCGCATCACCGCTCAAACGTCATCATCGACCCGGCGGAGGATGCCGCCGTCGACCGCCGGCCACTTCTACCTCTGCCGTGGACACGGGTACTAAGGACCCAAAGTTACACAAGACTGACGTGCACTTATGCATGATGCGTAGGTATGCGCTCTGCGTCACTCCTGGGCTAGACTACTTCCTTGCCTTCTTCTTCGGCACAGGTTCTTCCTCCTCCTCGGATTCTGACCCCTCATCCTCCACTTCGGACATACCCTCCCAAACCTCTTCATCGTCCAATTCCTCATCGTCCTCGTCGCCGTCCTCTTCGTCGTCGCCTTCCTTCTTCGCCTTCTTGACCTTGGGCACCTCCACAGACCCAAAGCCGGTGAACACGAATGATCCAATCCCAACACCGCCCACCATTCCCTCGACCTTGGCTTTCTTTCCCGCACCGACGTTGCCTTTGTCCCCGGGCCTCTTGGCGGGCAAGTTTGAATGTATCCTCAACGACGCGTCCGAGCCTATCGACGCGAGGCGGATCTCCAGCTCGGACTTGTGGTCCGACGTGGGCAGTTGTAGCAGATGGTGCGGCGTGCAGGAGAGGTTGGGGTACGAGTAGAGCAGACGGCCAGTACGCAGGTCCATCGCGCCGGACAAGTTTGCTCGGTCGCTGAAGAACACCTCGCTGCGGGTGAGCGCGAACACAATGGCTCGTGGGAGCCTATGCTCACTTCTCGTCGAGACCTGGAGCGATGCAGCCTATGCCACCTTCCCGGGCAATCTTCCACTCGTGCATCGGTTTGCGCTGCTGCGTGCTGTACACCCTGACCGTCCCGGACTTGGTGCCGCTAGCGAGGTGTCCCGGCCCCCGGCCTGGCAGGTATGTCAAGCAGACGTGGTGGTTTGGCGGCCTGAGCGCGAGCGAGTTGTTCGGCATCTGCCGTCAGAATCACCGCCCAACGCGACGACGGCACTCACATTCTTCGCACGCCAGACCTCGCCCTGCTCCAGCTCGTTCTTCTTCCGCTTGCCGTTCGCCGTCGCGCTCTTCGGCAGAACATCCTCGGCACCCGCCGCAAACGTCGCCTCGACGTCCCACTCGCTCACGTCCACCTCCTTGCCGCCCAAGGCAAACCTCGTCGACTCTGGACCCGGCGAAGCCAGCGCCAGCAGCGGTGATGCGATTCTCCGGCTCGTCGACTCGCCAGACAGACGGTGATACGTGATCAGCCCAGATGTCAACGCGGATATGCTGCCGCCCGCGACGCTGATCAGGCCCGTCCAGACATCACCAGATCGGTGCACGATCTCCTCTTGCGCGACGACAGTGGGAACAGCCGGCCCCGACTCGTCGGTCGTGTCGAGCGTGATTGTGCTTATCCGAAAGGCGTCGTCCGCGACGAGAAACTACACATCAGCGAATGCGTAGGCGCGCACGCGACTTACATTGCCGTTCTGGTCCTTGAGCATGCGCTTGATGTTACCGACCGCTGTGTGCTCGCCATACTTGATTGGCAGATGCTTGACGACGGGCTCGAGGGTAGACGGGCCGGATTCGGGAATGGAGATGTCGAGGAGGGTGTTCGGGTGGAGCGCCGGAGCGAGAAAGTTGAATGTTTGCGGCATGGCGTGGCGGTCGCACAGATGCTTCTGTGAAACGGGTTGTACGGTCTTTGTGAGGGCTGCGAGGTGCCAATGTAATGAGTGAGTAAATACACACAGAGAGCCAGAAATTTTGGACGACAATGGCGAAGCAACAAGAAGCGCTCAGGCACGAAGCTAGCTACCACGTGGCAATCGTCACCATCCCGGGTGGACAATATGCTGTCGCCCATACATCGCTCTACGGTCATCTTCAAGCAAGCGCAGTGCGGCTAAGTTTACCAAGATGACTCGGATCGACGGTATCATCATCTTGGATCCGAATGGGTGCGCTGAATCTCAAATAGCAACCGCTGACAAGCAGAAAGCCACTGATCACCTCGCATTTCCCCCTCCACCCTCCATCGTACCCCTCGGTTCACATCGACGCGTTCAACCATGAGCTGAAGCGGTCAAGAGCAGAGGGCAGCGAGCTTGAGCCGATCATATGGGTCAATACCCTCCTTCGAGGCGGTATGGGCGGAGGTGGGCTGTGCCATTTGGAGCGGGAGGGCCTGCGATATCTCGTCCCACTCGGTCACGAAGGTACGCTGAGGTCTGGATGCGGATCGCACGCTGAGGCTACAGTCAACCCGCTCTTCGCGTTCTCTTTCCTCGAGGCGTTCCTGGCGACGTTGCGTGACTACCTCGGCGAGACGACGGAGACGTCTATCAAGGACAACTTTGACATCGTCTACATGGTGGGACCGGTCACTAGAATGCCGCTGACGCGCAGCTAATTGAGGAGATGCTGGACGAGGGACACCCAATGACTATGGAGACGGCGATGCTAAAGGACATTGTCCTGCCGCCGACGCTCATGCGGAAGCTGCTCAATGTCGCTGGCGTGTCGGGGTGAGCTGCGGTCGTTGTTCGGAATCGGCGTTGCTCATCGCAGTATACAATCGCCCGCTTCGGCGCCGTTCACAGCTCCCATACCCTGGCGGAGACAAGGCGTGCGGCATACGAACAACGAAATATACTTTGACATCGAAGAGTCACTCGATGCGATCATCGACCGGTACGCCGCGCGCTGGTCATGGGTTCCGCTAACGTGCAGTCGGGGGAGCCTGATATCTAGCTCGACATGGGGCAGAATCAACGCAAACTCTCGGCTTTCTGGCAGTCCTGACCTCATTCTGACATTCGGCGACGCGAAACTCATGTCAAACTGCTCGTTTCACCCTTGCATACGGTACGCCGAGGTCGCACTGGACGTGCTCGCCGAGCTAACGACAGGCATAAAAAGTGGGAGAAGGACAGGACTTTATCATTCATCCCGCCCGATGGCCGCTTCTTGCTGCTCGAGTACGAGGCGCCGCGGCGTACGACCTTGCCTCTGGTGGTCAAGGCCGGCCTGACGTTGGAGGAGGGCGGCGGTAAGCATGATCGACCAATAGCCATCCGAAGCTGATCCCAGGCCAATTCTCCTTGACCCTCACGAGCCGTACAAATCACCGCCCGATCGAGGACATCGTCGTATCAATATATCTGGGCAAGGGCGCATCCTCTGTGAGCGCTACGGCGAACGGTGACAAGCGGCCTCTCGGCGGCATAAGCGGTCCCGGCGGAGCGGGCCGGAAAGAGGAATCGGACGGCTGGGTTGGGGGCGGGACATGGGAGTTTGACCCGCACACTCAGGTGGGTTGTGATGGCTCGTCGAGGACATCGCTGATGGCAGATCCTGAAGTGGCTGGTGTCGTCGCTGACCTCTACGGAACGACCGCCATCACTGACCGGCTCTTTCACCACCTCGTGAGCAAAGTCGTCCCTACTGACGCCCGTACTGATCAGCAGGGAAGCGCAAGCGTCTCCAGCGCCGTCCTTCAACGTTGGCTTTACAATACCGAACCATTCCTTCTCCGGCCTCAAGGTGGATCAGCTCAAGGTGCTGGGCGACGTCATGTACAAGCCGTTCAAGGGGGTCAGGATGTCGGCTAAAGCCGGCCTGATGGAGGTGCGGTGGTGAGGTCTGGCGCAGGGGCTTGGGCAGGGTCCGTCACGGCCACATGCACTGTTGTACTTCTTGGCAGTCGCCCCGTACGACTGGGGCGCGTTGCAACGGCGCTAGTGCGGCGCATCGAGGCGGCTTGACAACCCGCAGTCTCGGTGCCAAAAGGGCGCAAGGATTGCCACCGGACGTGAAGACCGGAAGATATCCCGCCAGATCCCGAGTCCGGGATCTGCTCCCGACTTTATTTGCACAGCGTTCTCGTATTCTTCGCACACATCTCGCAGCACGTCGCACCAAATTAGCCACCCTCTGTCCAAACGCCAACCCTCTGCCAGGCTCATGGCGGCCGCTCTATGGCGCGCTGGCCTGCCCAGTCGCTATTTCACGACGGTCCATCCGATCCAGTCCTGGCGAGCATTAGCATCCTCATCCTCGTCCTGCCGATGTCAGCCCACATTTTCCCGCTCGTCCAGCTCTGCGCAGATGTATCACCACCTCGATGTCTCTTCTACCCCGCATGTGCCGTTCGCCCCGCCCGTGCCGCGCCATAGCCTGGAGTCGAACGCCCATGTGCCGATCGTACCGCATGTGACGTCTACGGTGGTGGACGGCGGCAAAGCCGGCGCGAAGAAGCGCAAGCGAAAGCAAAAGTACCTCGACAGCTTGATGGAGAAGGCCGGAGAGCTCAGTCTGAAGTGTGGGTGTGAGCTTTGTGATGTGCATTGACAACAGGCTCGATCCTGGATGCGGAGGGCAACTGGACAGCCGAGGAGGGCAAGTACAAAAAGTCGGAGCTTTGTCGGGACCACGATCTGTCGGTGAGCCGGACGGTTGATCGACTCGACCAATGCTCACCTCAGCCGCGAGATTTGCGGAAGCTCGACTCACTCACGCCAAACCTAGTCCCAATCATCCTGACACGACGAACGTGCATCCTCATCTCCATGCTTCACTTGCGAGTGTTGATCAAGCCCGATCGGGTGATCGTTTTCGAAACGGCGGGATCGATGGAGTCGGACGTACAGCGACGATTCAAGTGGCATCTGGAGAAGAATGTTCGGTCCGGCGTTCGCATGATGGAGGACAGTGATTCAGAAGATGACCTCGGCGCGCTGTCTTACGAACATCGGTGCGTCGGAGACTTGCGAGGAGGCCCAGCTGATTGCAGTGCGCTCGAGTCGGTCTTGGTGGCTACGGCGAATGCGCTCGAAGAAGAGATGGGGTACGCGCGGACACTGGTGCAGGATCTGCTGGTCGATTTGGAGGACAATATCGACCGAGACAACCTGAAACGGCTGCTGCACTATTCGAGGCGGATCATGGAGTTTCAGAGCAGGGCGAGGTATGTCAAGCGCGCCGTGGACGAGGTGCTCGAGTCGGGTGAGTGCGGCAGATGGTGTTGAAGGCGTGGCTGAACAGTAGACGAAGATCTGTCGGCCATGTACCTCACTTCCAAGGCGCTGGGGCGACCGAGAGCGCTGCACGACCACGAGCAGCTGGAGTTGCTGCTGGAGAGTTTTGCGAAGCAGGTCGAGGAGATTGTCAGTGAGGTGGACACGACAGTGGTATGTCAGGGGAATTCAGACGAGGGGCAAAGCTTACGCCAGGCGAACATGCAATCGACGCAGGAGATTGCCGAGCTCATGCTCGACTCTGGCCGCAACGCGCTGCTGGCGCTAGAAGTGAAGATTTCGATCGGGACTCTTGGCGTGGGCACAGGCGCTCTCGTAGCAGGCATGTTTGGCATGAACGTGAGTCCCTTGCCTGCACAACAATGCGCTGATGCCAGCTTACGACCCATCTAGAGGACAATCCATACGCGTTCTGGATCGTCTCGTCCGGGCTCACGGCTATCACCTTTGTAATCTTTGCAATCGGCGTCAAGATCATGCGCCGTATTCGCCGCGTCGCTCTGTCCGGGCGGGACGCAACGCCTTTGCGCAGGACCATCACCCCGGAGGCTTGGGACGCGATGATGGCGTCGCTTGCGCGAGGGCCGCACACACGCCACGTCATGCCGGTTCCATCCCGCTCGCCTTTCGGTAACCTTCGGATGCTTTTGCGCTGGCGACCATGGCCCCGGCGCCCGTACGCAAAACTCGACGAGCCGGTACGCGTCGAGGAACGTGCAGATTTGGCGCGGTTCAGGGAGCCGTGGGTGTCGCAAAGTCTCAACACGGGCCGGGCGAGCGAATCACGGTCTTTGGACGAGGCGTGGAAGGAGACGGTGGGGCAGGAAGCGGGCTGGGCGCACAAGCGGGGCAAGAGCGGAGAACATCGTTCGGGGTGGGCGAGGATGTGAGCTTGTGCAAGCGAATCGACACGCTCGAGGCGCTGCAGACACTGTATCCATAATGGTTGTCATTCAGGGTTGTAATATCAAAGACGGCCATCCATCCCCGCTCAGATCAATGCAAGCGGTTCGTATATGTCGCAAAAGACAGTTGTTGGGGCGCCCGCTGCCTCGATGGAGTCCACGTCCTCCCCGGCATTTTCGGAAGCGAGCCTTTTGTGCTGAAAACTGCAACGCGGTGGCTGACGAGGCGGTCGTTCCACTCAAAAGGTGCAAGAGGCTCGCGCCCAAGGTCGAGGCGGTCGAGGCTCGAGTGCTTTACAGGTTGCCGGAAAACTCGCCAAGCTCGACTTTTTCCGTTGAAATCGGACCGCAAAGCTGTGAAGATATTGCCGAAAGGAGCGAAACGTGCTAAACATGTGCTTGATGAGCTTGATGTGGTTGAATGGCATGACGCAATGTCCGTAAAGCTCACCATCGCCAAGCATGCCATAATCCAATTAAGCAACAAATACAGAAGGATGTGGTGGCTTGTGCTACCTCGGCCAGTGATACCTTCGGCCAGTGTTGTCTTCGGCCAGTCGTCCTATAAAGACCTTCAAGCAGGTGGCCTGACGAACCTCTCCGCAACCCCAGAATCATGTCCGGCACGACGTATCGCGGCCCGATCAACCCAGACCCGCAAGATGGCGAGGCGTCCATCATCATCTACGGCTATGTCCCTTCGCTCGGATTGGCGCTCGCGGGCGTAATCACCTTTGCGCTGATTCTGCTGGCCAACGCGTTCTACCTGATCAAGCGGCGGGGCAAGACGTACCGGTCGTTCCATATTCTGCTGCTGGTCGGATCGGTGCGCTGCAAACTCGCGCAGAATACGGTACGACGCTGATAGCAGTTGATGGAGATGGGGGGATATGCCGCGCGGATCGCGAGCCACAAGAGGCCTTTCGTGGTTTCCACGTTTGTCGCGCAATACTTCTTGATCGTTGTGGTGAGTGGTGCTTTCGGGTCGCGCAGGCTATAGCCCTCGCTGTCGGCCAAAAGGTCATCCTTAACGGCTCACTGCCTGTCAAATGACCCCTCCGGCAGGCCCAGCTGACATCGCCAGGCCCCCGTGCTGTTCACTGCGGCCATATACCTCTCCCTGTCAATGGCAGTCAAGGGCTTTGCGTGCGGGGAACAGGTTCTCGTCTTGCGACCGAAACTCGTGCTCGCGTGTGAGTGCTGCAATGGTACAGAGGGTGCAAGCTGACCTGACAGTCTTCATAACCGCCGATGTCGTTACGAGTCAGTTGATTGAACTTGCAGTGCAAGCGCTCACACAACAGCGATCATCCAAGTTGCCGGAGCAGCGCTCATCGGCGTGTCCGAATCCGCCCAGGTCTCCGGCGGCTCGTCTCCCGTCACCCCGAAGCAAGCCAACGACATCCTGCTGGCCGGTCTCTGCATCCAGGTATGTCAGCAGAATCGTCCGACCCTAACATCAGACCTTTTCCTTTGTGTGCTTCCTGACCGTCCTCGGCATTGCCATCTACCGCGCCACTCGCTCGTCTTTCCCCGGACCCGAAATCCCCAACCTCGACCACAAACACTTCCGTCGCTTCTTGCTCGTCATCCTTGCCACATCCGACTTGATCCTGCTCCGGACGACTTTTCGTCTGGCCGAGACTGCTCAGGGTGGGTGAAGCAGCGCTGACTTGTCCTAATCGCAGGCTTCTTCGGCACGGCTAGCACGTCCGAGGCGCTGTTCGGGTGCCTCGAGTACCTGCCGGTGATCCTCGCGTTGATTACTTGGGCAGTCTTCCCCCCCAGCTCGTTCTTTGCGCACTTGCCAGGTGGACTTCCGCCCTCGGATGCGCCAGCGGCACCGGGGCAAGAGGGCATGCGGGAAGTGAAGGAGTCTCGGCGGGAGCGCAAAGAGCGCGAGAGGAGGGAGAAGGACGCAAGGCGGTCGGAGGTGGAGGGCCAGGCGTAAAGCTCCTTGGAGCTGGGATGCTCCGTCGTCACAGTCCATTGGCGCAGGAGAGATTTCGGGCAGAACACGAGTGAAAAACATATATCCATACTATGGCGGCACCAATCTACAACAGGACTAAGCTATAGCTACAATGTATGTTCGGCCTCTGGTATAGTCGTGCGAGGTATGCCAATGTGCGCAACAGATCACCAGTCCAGCCCTCCAGACTTCCCTTCATCATCCCTCAACCTCGCAACCAGCTCGTCCACATCACCCAGGTCCTCCGCGTCCCTCTCCGCCGCCACTTTGGCGTAGAGCACCGGGCAATCGACGGAATCGCAGAGTACCTTTTCGCTCATCGGCGTGCTGGAGCAGCTCGCACACAGTCTGTGCGTATCAACAAGTTTCGACTGGGCAATGTGTTGACGGGACAACAACGCGTGCGCCGTCGTGGCCGGGTCGGATGTGCAGTCCTCGCATATGCCTTGGATCAGTAACGCCAGGAAGCATCGCACCGCACTCACGATCCGCCGACTCGAGCCCGCAGACCACGCAATGGCTCGACGTAAAGTGTTCGTCGATCCGCATGCCCCCGCCCGCCTTGCTGTTCGCCTTGCCCTTGCCTTTGCTGGCGGCAAAGAACTTGTTGTCATATTTGCCGGCCCGTTTCTGCCTGGGCATAGTCTCGTACCACCCTTCCACGTCCGCCCCGACCAGGTTGAAGATCCTCGACAGAGGCGGGATCAGCAGGTTGCGAATGTAATACTCCGCGTCAATATTCAGTGTCCGGCTCGCGAGCATCTCCTGCGGCATACGCGCCCGATCGATGAGTCGGCGGCCGTCCGCGTTGGATACGATATACGGCACGCGCTCGGCATACTGCGGCTCGTCGCGCGGGTCTTTAAGAATGCGGCGGTATGCCACAGCCGCTCCAGGTGGGGGCACGCCCTTTTCGCTGATCTCAGCGCGCATCGAGATGTGCGACTCACGAGTAAGACCCTAGTCGCACTTCTTTCGCCACGATAAAGTCTTGGATCGAGACCCGGCCTTGCAAGATCTTGGTCCATTCTTGCCGGCAGTACTCCTTGATCTGCGACAGATCCTGGTCGCGGAACAACAGCTTCAAGCAGACTTCCTCGATTTTTTGTTGGGCCGGAAAGCCGTCCCGGCGAATCGTTTCGATACCCTTTGCGTCAAAGGTCGGCTCCAGTTCGTCCGGGTGCTCGTATTTGAACCCCACGTAACGTTTCTTCGCCATCAGGACTGAGCCCATGTAGACCTGCGCGTCAGCCATGTCGTCTGGGCGGTTCGTACCTTTTCAAACTTGAGCTTGACCGGTTTGGGATTGATTGCCGTCACTGCGTCCGCGATCTCGTTGCCGATTTTGAATGCAGCGTCTTTGGATCGCCCGGGCAGAGCGACAAAGAGCGAGTCGGTGTCTCCATAGACCACTTGCGCCGCCCACTCTGGTCGCGAGTGGATCAGCTCTTGGGCCTGCGTGTCAGTCACGGTCGAGTAGTTATGTCGTCGGCCAACCTTTTCGAGCGTCTCGCGACCCGTCTGAACAATCGAGTCGGCCACTTCGATACAAGGCATTCGGCCCGAGTACGTCGCAGAGGTGTACCCGTAAGTTACATTCTGCGATGAGCGCGATCCGCCGCGATTCATAAAGGCAAACTCACCGCCATCAACTTGAGACCGAGCTGACGGGCATTCAGCAGTGACAGCAGTGACTGCTCGTCAGTTTGAGCCATCAAATCATGCGCACCTTGTTCGCCCTCGCCCCCTTCATAGCCTGCTTGACCATGACTCGCGTGTCCAGGATCTCGCCCAGCATCTTTGCTAGCAGACTCTTGCGCACGGCTGGCTTGACAAAGATCATTCCGTTGGGTGTGACTGGCATCAGCACGGCAAATCACGCTCACTCACCGGTCAAATAATCTTTGAGCAGCTCCAGCAGCCCATCCGCGACTTTCAGCTCGGTGAACCCAAACTTGTCCGTCCCCTTGAACTTTTCCACCCTGCCCAGGCACGTCGAGAAGCAGATATTGTACGCGATCATCACGCTCGGGTACAAACTCTGGAAATCCAGCACGAGGATGGGGTGGGTGTAGTACTTGCTTTCCGGCTCCGCGATGAGCGGGACAGCGAACGGGGCGTTTTGCAGCCCGACCTGTTGCTTCGAGGGTGAGACCAGGACAAAGGACTCTGGCTTGGCGATGCGGAACATGAATGACTCGACTTTGAACTGCGATCCGCGGAACATGACAGAGGCAAAGTCGACGCCGAAGACACGGGCGAACTCGCTGTCGGTCAGTGGGGCTCACGGGCAGAGAGTCGACTTGCGCATTTTTCGTGATGATCTCGGCGGCGTCGATCACCTCCATGTCGATCACCACACGTTGGAAGAAATACTTGAGCACGCGAGAGGTGTGCTCGGGTGTTTTGCTCTTCCACAAGGCGGTCAGACTAGCGGACGAATAGTGCGGGATTCTGTCGTCAGCCATGCTCATGTCGCTGACATACCTCTGGTGCAAGAAGTGGAAGACGACATTCTCAAAGGTGTATTGAGTGAGGTTGATCTCGGACCGGCAGATACGCCAGATGTTCAAGATATGCCGGCCAGAGACTTTGAACGTGGACGAGTGAGTGGCCGAGTAAAAGTCCTTTTTCGGCGCGGAATGTCCCGACACAACCCGCGAAAGCTGCTCCATGAGATCTACGTCTGTCGTCAGCGAGCGACTGAAACGCTGCACGCACTGAAAGCCTCGTGTGCTCGAGCGGACAGATAGCCCCAAGACGAGTTGTGCAGCTCCCAGCCAGCGAGGACGTCCGGGTCCCACGCCTTGACCGTGTCAATCATCCAATTGATCAGATCCAGCTCGCTGTCGACGACGTGGCACGGTATTCCCTCGAGACCAAGCCGCCCGCTACGAAGCTGCGGCGAGTCGATGACGACCAGCCCAGCGTGGTAGTTTGCATGAACTGTCGTGTCGTCGAGACTCTCGTCTTCGTTCTGGTAGCAAAAGAACACCGCAGCGAGCTCGTCCTTTTCCGGGTCGGGCAAGAGTTGGTGCCGCGATTTGGCTAAAGTCAGGCGTCGCCAAGCGCTGATCACTTACCAAACACCTCGATAGCCAAGACGGACATGTTCTGGTGCTCTCTCTCCGCGTCCTTGGTCTTTTTCTTTTGCGAAAATTTGAACCCATATCGGTTCTTCTGTGTCGGGCCTGCAAGCTGACTCGTGAGGCGCAGCTTGCGCTGGACTGCTGTCAGGCGGAAGAGGCCATAGCACACTCACGCTCAGCCATCCTAGCTTCGTCCTCTTTCCGACAAAAGTCGACCACCTCGCCTAGCCTGGGCGGGGTGAATGCCCATTCCCAGCCAAACCTAGCCTTTTCCCGCGTCGTCTTGCGCGTTCTCAACCAGCTCTTATCGGTAGCGCCGGTGCCTAGAAACTCTGGCAGCTCCGGCACGCCATTGCCCTTGAGGGTGAACATGCGCCCGGCAAACATTTTGGCTCGAGGCGGGACGTCGACTGCATTTGAATAGTGCGGCTCGGTGTACACTACTTCTGGCTCGATCGTTTGCATGACGTCGCGCAGCAAGGGGGGTGTCGCACGAAACTGCCACGAAGTACGGGAAAAGTTGAGCGGGAGAGTCGATCCGGAACCCTCGGACTTTGCCGAAGTGACGGTGTGGGCGGACGTGAGCGTCTCTGCGCTGGACACGATGGTCTGAGACGGCTGAGAGGGCGGTCGTGGTGCTAGTCCGCTCTCAGGACTAGCCATTCGGACGCGTTTCTTTGGCCGCGCCGGCTTCAGCTCTCCCTCTTGCGAAGTCAGCTGTTGAGATGTCGACTTTTCGCCGGGGGTCGGTGACTCGTTGCGCAGTGTCGGGCTGGGCATGTGCCGTTTTGTGGCGCTAAGTCTCGGCGCAGAGCCGTTGCTGCCCGTTGAGCGGGAGACGATGGTGTTTTGGTGCGCAGGGGGCATCTCGATCTGACCAAGCTCGGCCTTTGGCGTGGCGACTTCCAGCTTGGGTTTGACGTCGACGACGTCGCTTGCCTTTCGCGGGCGTTTGGGTCGTGTGGGCGTCGGCGTGACTTCGCGCTCGTCGTCATTCGGCGGGGAAGGGGAGAACTCGCCCAATGATCGCTTGGTCGGGGGCAAGACAACCGTGTTGGCCGGTACGTCGAGGCCGCGTCTTGTTGTGGACGGGGTCGTCCCAGGCCGGGACCGAGAGAACAGGTTGCGGACGAGCGAGGTTGGCGTGGCTTTATCGCTGACTGGCGTTTTCGTCTTGGTCGGGGTAAGCAGGAGCGGGTCGTAGGGGTTGGCGGGGGAGATTGACACGGAGGATCTGTCCATGATTGCGCTGGCATAAGCCCGAGAAACACAGCACGGCTCACCTTAGATCCCCCAGCCCAGCCTGTTCCATAAGTCTCGCCTCTCTACGCTGCCGTCTAGCTTCCAGTCCGCCACTACTCATGCCCGACCGCGACCCCGTCGTTGGCGTCATGGACCCACCGCGCTTCCTGGGCGTGGTCTGATTGCTCCAGCCGCCCATGACAGTGCGACGGAACAGCTCGTCCAGCTCTTCGTCGTCGTACTCGTCACTCTCGTCGTCCTTGGCCAGGGCTTGTGTCGCGCGGAATCGCACGCCCTCTTCAGCGTGTTGCCGCGCATCCCGCTCGTGCTGCATCATAGCGAGCTCGTCTTCGTCCACATCGTCCATGTCGACGTCGCCGTTGGCTCGCGAGATGATGTTTGGGTTGACATCAGCGGTAACATCCGGTGGACCTTGCGATGCTTGCGTCGTGGCGAACAGTTCGAACGGATTGACCTCTTCGTCTGAGGATTCGTCTTCCGTGTCGGCTTCGATGGTGTGAGCTTCGGTTGGGGCTACGGGGATAGGCGGAAGATCCAGGCCGTTGGTCGATTGCGGCTCATGTTTGACGCCAATGAGCGGTGCTGCAGGTCCGCCGGGCTTGGCCGGGCTGGACAAGGCCAGAAGACCGTCCTGCTGGGATGACCTGAGGTCATACCGCGGCGGCGACGATTCAAAGATTGAAGACCCTTTATGAGGCTGAGACTTCTTAGATCTCTGCGTCGATCTGGGCGGCTTTGGCTGGCGTGGCCAGTGAGCAGCCACAGCTTCAAAGGTAGTCATAACCCACTGATGGTCAGCCAAGCTCGTAGTCAGCCGAATCAACCCACCTTGTCGTACTTGAGCTTCTCGCCGTCTTTGCCGGCGCGGATATCGCTCGAGAAGTGGTCAAATGACAGCCTGCCGCGCTTCCGCCGCTCAGTCGACATCCTCTCCTCGATCATCTCCCAGAGCTCGTTGGTGATCTTCCAATCCCCGCCCTTGTTCTCCTTCTTCGGCTCGCCATCGACGAGATAGCCCAGCTCTGCTTTGGACCGGCCGCCCATCCCACCGCTACCCGGCATCATCGCCTTTTCGCTCAGCGACAGGCCCTTGGCAGATCGGCGTCGCCGCTCGTCTTCCCACAGCTCCGCCACGGCTGGAACGAGCTTTTCGTCCGGGTCCAGCGGTCGGTGCAACAGCTCGATAAAGTCCTGGTGCAGGTTTCTCGGCTTAAGCCGGCGGCGATTCAAGATATGGTGCGGCAAAACGTCGATTTCGAGTGGGGTGAAGGTGTCCTTTGGCGGGGAGAGCGCGGATGGGTAGATCATGTGCTCGGGCACTGTCAACGTGTTGAACAGCCCAGGCGGGCCGTCAGTTGCTCGAGGTGAGGCGTACGCGTCGCCCTCTGTTGTCAGTCACGCAACTCCCACCAACTCACCAGGCAGGGGCTCGCGAAATGTCCCGCCTCCGAGATCAAGCCACCCACACCCATAAAGGTCAAAGTCGCACATGAACTGCAGCACATGGTTCATGTGTGCCTCGTGCGGCTGCCACTCTCTGCCCAGCACGACCGGTTTCCTGAGCTGCTCGAGCGCGACGTAGATCCTCGACGGGTTGACCAGGCTGATCTTGAGAAAGTAGCTGTGGCCGATATGGTACCCGTAAAACGGCACGCCTTTGACGAGCATGACCGACACGACGTGCAGGTGTTTCGGGTCGGCGCCGCCGCCTGTACGAGCGTTTGTCGCTTGGCCCGTTGGGTTCTGGCGCATCGCGAGGCAGATGGCGTGGTTGAGGCTGACGGCGAAGCGCTGGCAGAGCTTGACCACGCGTTCCGGGCGGAGCGGGTCCGTCGAGTCCATCGGGTATGGTACGTAAAAGTACGGGTAGCATAGGTGGATGTTGGCGCATATCTTTTGCAGCGACGGTGTTGTGCCAAAGATACGCAAGACGGGCAGCTGCGCTGGGAGGACGCCTGGAGGACACGCTGTGGCGAGATGGGAGGGGACGTAGTGGGGTCGGAGGGTGGGGATCGGCTGCGACATGGTCGAGGTGATATGTGTGATCCGGAGCCGGACCGTGGGCGACTCCGGGTCATGTTGCGTTGCCTTGGTCGTCATGGCCGCGGCGAGGCGAGGTTGCGCTACAAGCAGCTCTCAGCCACATAGGCTGGCGGATCGGAAGCATGAATCGTGTGACGCCGAGTGAGTGGGCATTCTGAAGAATGCAGCGGATGATGGCGGATGGTGATCGTCGGAAGTGGAAATGTCAACAAATCCAGTCATCCACGGCCGTTACGCGTTTGACCATCATGTCGATATCTTCGATCAACCCATAGTGAGTCACTCAAGCATGCGCATGCGCCTCTGCGTCTCGCGAGCATGCACTGATGGTAGTACGAATCATCCGCAACTGTCACCGCTCGAGCAAGAGGTGTTGTGGGAGTATGCAAAGCTCGGCGACAAGACGAAACGCGTCTGTTTTGTCCTGCCTTGCCCATGCGCGCTGACAACAGATTGCGACGATCGCACGAGAGACCTCGACGACGCCGAACGAAGCATTGTTGGTCGAGCTGAGAGATTTGGAGAAGAAGATGGGCCTTGTACTCACGCTCGTGGGTCGCGCACCGATGCCAAAGCGACATGGACTGACAGCCAGTTCAAAGGGTCCGTCTTTGCGATTCTGCAGGAAGGAGAGATGAAGCGGGAGGAGCAACAGAGGGTCATGGACCAGCAGGAGGAAGCTCGACAGCGCGCGCAGCAGGCCGAATACGAGTATCACGATCGCAGTCAGAACCCCAACTACTCGATGGGCAGCGACGGGTACTACTAGATGGGCAGGACACAAGTTGTACAGTAGCCATGACCACGACGCCAACGCCGCCTCCGGCAGGATCACCATGCAGATGCAGATTGTTTCTATAATGCGAGGATCTAGGACTACAGCTCATCATGCGTCGTCTTCTTCTCTTGCTCCGTTGTCTGGCTCGCGTCGGCCTCGACATCAGGCGTGGTCTCCGTCGTCTCTGCTTCGGCCTCGGGCTCGACCTTCTTCGGCTTTACCGGTTTCGGCGCCTTTGGGGCCTTCTTGTTGGCCAGACGCAGGACCTGTCGTTAGTCATCACCGTACGACCCAAACTCACCGTCATCTGGAGGTTCTTGCCCTTTTCGTTCAGATCCGCGGTGAAGATGACGGGGTCGGCGCGAGGGTCACTATCCAGCTTGACCTGCTTTTGCATCTTTTCGTCCATCCACACCTCGTTGTCCTTGAGCAACTTTTCGACGTTGCTCAGCTCGGCTTCAGTGTACTTGGGTGGGGCCACGGGCTTTTCGGGCGTCGCTTCCTTGGCGGCGTCGAGCGCTTCCGTGTTGTTCTTGTGCGCCTCGACGAAGAATGCTCGAGCGGCAAACATGGCTTGTTGGAAATCCTCGACAGCCTTGCCTCGCGTCTGCATCTCGTTGAATCGGATCACGATAGGCCCTTCGAGCTTTCTGCTCGTTAGCTGGGTCATCACGCAGTAACTCACTCGATGGTTTGCCTCTTCGCCTTGAGCTCCTTCTCCGTAGCAGTCTCGGCGTGCTCGCTCATCCAGTCAAACGCCTCGGCCACGGCCTTGGCAATCTTGTCCCGCTCCTCTTCGGTTGAAAAATCGAACAAGACCTTTTTGTCCGTGTTGGGGTCGAGGAGATTGGACAGCTTGTACAAGTAGCTCTCTAGGATGTTTTGCGCCTCGGCTCGAGCGTTCTTCGCCGCTTCGGCAAGGGAGATCGCAGTGAGCCTGAAATCAGTACAGGACGGCTTGGAGAACCCACCTGGACATGATTTTGCGCTTCTCCTCGCCGGAAGCGGGCTTGGCCCCCAGGTGGTGCTCCTTGAACCGGATGGCCACCTTTTCGACCATTTTCTTTTCCTTGGTCTTGACGTCTTTGCTCTCAGAGTCGTCTTCGCTCTCCTTGTCCTCCTTGTCCTTTTTGCCAAAGAGACCCTTGAAAGCACCGGCCACGCCACCGGCGGCCTCCTCGGTCGCGTTCGATACGAGGACAGCATTGGCGGTGGCGAGATGACCTCGGGCGTCCAAGCGCATTGTGAGGTTGACAATGGGATCTGGCGAGGAAAAGTTGACCAAAGCGGACTCGACATTGAGCAGCTCGACCGATAGGATATCGCCTCTGATCTTAGGAAAGACTATGACGCAGCACTCACCCAGACTGCGCAAAGACCAGCTCCGAAGCCGCATCAGGCTTCAGCCCAATCGTCTTGCGCTCTCCCAGCACCGATCCACGCGGGAAAAACTCCTCCCCGTTCAGCGAAAAGGCGGCGTGGCTTCGCTCGACCACGTCGATGCTCTTCATCTTGAATTGCCGACTCAGACCGGCGCCATAATACGCTGCGCCGAGCACAGCCGCCTCGTCAGTGTTGACATTTTGCGCAATCTTGTCAGAGTGCTTGTCGCCGAGGACCGACTTGATGGCCGACTGGACAAAGGGGACTCGAGTATTGCCTCCGAAGAGAATAACCGAGGTGATGTCGTCGAGGCCGAGTCCGGCGGCGGTGAGGGCGGAGCTGATGGGCGTTTCGAACGCGCTCGAGTGGGGCGCCAGGACATCCTCGAGCTGTTGTCGGTTGATTTTCGACCTGTAGTCCATGTCGTCGTACAGCGACTCGACCTGTTGTCAGTCGAGCACCCTAGTCGCGACCCACATTAACGTTGCTCTCCTGATTCGCGCTGAGAATCTGTTTGACCCGGACAGCCTCCTTTGCGAGTTTCGCCAGCGCCCGCTTGTCCGTTCGGATAGCCTCCTTCTTGGTCTTGCCCACAAAGTCGGCAAGCAGCAGCTCCTGGATTCCAACATCAAGGGCGACACCTCCTGCCAGCTCGTACCCAGTTCCAATCACCTCGATGTGCGTCGTGTTGATAGGCGTCTTCGCTTTCGGCGTAGGCAGCAGGCTCGTCTGCCAAAAGGCCACCACCGTCGCAGTCGTCGACATGGCTCCCGAGTCGTAGATCAGGTGGTACTCCTTGCTTCCCTCCCCAGTCTCCGCGTTGTAGTCTGGGAACTGACGGGTCATGCCGTAGTTGAGCGCGACGCCCGTTCCTTCGCCGATCATGGCAAGGCACGACAGCCCTTGCAGCTCGAGCGCATCCCGGTAAGCCTTGCGTTGGGCTTGGTTCCAGAAGGCTGGGACGGTGACTATGACGGAGGTGATTGTCTCGGGGTTGCCTGATGCCCCTGCGAGCTCCTCGGCGAGCACGCGGTAGTATTGCAGCTGGTGGGCGAGGATGGCCGTGGGTGTCCACTCATCTGGCGAGCTGGCGTCGGGCAGCTTGTGCGTAGCAGGGTGTTTGAACACCAAGGATCCGTCTGCGTTGATCACAGGAGGGTTGGGGTAGAGAGGCGACGACGGAGCGGCAGTAGCACCGAGCAGGGGCTTGACGTAGGGGTAGTGTGTGTCGGGGAACCGTGATGCCTGTTGTCAGCTGCTGCAAACGTCACTGCGGAAGTAGAGAGGTCGCGCAACCCACCGCCATCTTGCCCTCTTGTCCAAATACTCGCTCATCTCGCTTCCATGATACTACACTCTGAATCTTTCGCTTCGAGTCTCGGTCGAGAACAACGTCGAAAGGCACTCCGGGCTTGACGAGCGAGAGCTTGGTGAACTCTGCGCCATAGTCTATCGCGAGCACCGCGGCGTGTATCGCCGGGGCGAGGAGGAGCAGAAGGACCGACAATAGGTTTGCCAGTCTCATCTTGCTGTTTGGAGTGTGGTACGAAGCGACGTGGCAAGGTGTGCTCCTTTTGTACGGATCGTGGAATAAAGTCGTCGTGTCAACCGAAGCGCGCTTCCAACGCGGCGGCTGAGCGGGCGTCACCGCGGGGGCGAGACGGAGATGAGGTTGAATCTCCGTGGATTTGTTGTTGCTGCCCACTGACGTGCGAGCTGGAATCTGGAATAGGATGACAGTCGTGGATTGCTGATTCAACAATTTCAGAGCAGCGAGATGAACGATGCATCATACATATACCTTACTCACGCCTCAACTCAAGTCGACTCACAAATACTTTCCGAGCACATCCTAGCAAATCTCGCTGTCAAACATGTCCATCAGTAACGACAGCGACGTCCTCACGCCTCAATTCACCCCGGAGCAAATTGAGGAGATCAACCGGTCTCTCGACGGAAAGACCCCTCAAGAGATCTTAACATGGGCGATAGACAACGTCGAGGGGTTGTACCAAACGACCGCGTTCGGCTTGTAAGTCACGACTGTCCTCTGCCACGTACAAAGCTGACGACAGGACCGGCACCGCAGCGGTCGACATGATCTCAAAAATCTCGCTGGAGCGTAATGAGACCCACCTCGTGCCCCTAGTAAGTCGCTGGTGTAAGCCACGAGCCGCAGCTCACCCCAGATCTTCCTCGACACGCTATACCACTTTCCACAAACACTAGAGCTCGCCCAGGTCATGTCGGACAACTACCTCGCCCCATTGCACACGTACAAGCCGCCAGGAGTGGACACGGCCGAAGAATTTGAGGTCAAGTACGGCGAGAAGCTGTGGGAATCCGACGAGGCGTCGTACGACTACCTCGTCAAGGTCGAGCCCGGAGCACGGGCGTACAAGGAGCTGGGCGTCAAGGCGGTTATCACTGGCCGGAGACGGTCTCAGGGCGCCGAGCGAGAGGGCTTGAAAGCGGTAGAGGTGGATGAGCGGGGTCTGATCAAGATCAACCCGTTGATCTCGTGGTCGTTCAAAGACGTCAAGGAGTACATCGACAAGGAGTGAGTTGGAGCAGAGGTGGTATCAGCGCTGACCCGCAGGAACGTCCCGTACAACCCACTGCTCGACCAGGGATACAAGTCCATCGGGGATGTGCACTCCACCGCGGCACCGGACCCGAATGCGTCCTCGGATGCCGGGGAGCGGTCCGGACGATGGGCAGGGAAGAGCAAGTCAGAGTGTGGGCTGCACTCCAACTACTTTGACATGAAGAAGCGATTCGAGGAGAAGGCCGCCGGCGCGCAATAGATCTACACTGTATCTTTCACCACAGCTTATATGATTTTTTGACAAGATGGGGTCGCGAAGGTTATGCAGGAGGCCGCTGGGCTGAACTCTACGCATAACCGGGCAGAACGGACTGGTGCAACCTGGGGGCAGCAGTGAGAGCCTGACTGCTCATACAAGGTGGCTTTGTTCCATAGCGGCGTGGAGCTGATATCCGTCTATGACCCAAGGCAAGAGGATGGGACGTGACGTCACATTATCATGCTGCATACCATCATTAAGATACAGGGGATGTCCTATTGACATGCCTCCTCCATGCTTCTGATCGCGCTCTCGAGCTGCGACGTCTCGGCCAGGATGATTCGGCCGTGCTGCTCCACACCGAAAGAGTCCTCGTCTCGCTTTGGCGAGTTCTTGAACGGGAAGGTGTGCACGTGTGTCGCGACCTGCGTGTCAGCGCCAAGCCTGGATCACATTTACCAACTCGCCTTGTCAATGTACTCCTCCTCGGGGTGGTAGGCAAAGACGCCCGCCGGCATCGGCACTGCCGACGCAGCACCTCCCTTCTTCTTTTTCGAGCCCTTTCTGCAATCAGCGGTGTTTGGGCCTCTATGACTCACCCAACAGGGTTCAGGTCCAGACCCATCCCCTCCTCGCTTCCTTCTAAGCGGTAGCCTCGTCCCCAGATGAGCCAATGCGTGAATGGCTCAACCTCGTTGCTCGCTTTCAGCTCCTGCAGGAGCATCTTGTACAGAGGCGGAATAAGCGGGAGGGGCAGATTCAGCATCCGGAGGGAGAAGACGAGTGCTGGCCGGTTGTTGAACGCTGGTGAGGGGTTGGGGTCGAGCAGGAAGTTGAGTGGAGAGCTTCGCCCCAGGGTAGCGGCGAGGTAGTCCAAGAATGGCTTCAGCGCTGGGTGATCCTGCTCGTAAGCTGACCAACTCGACTGAGCCGTGCCGGCGCACCCTATTACGAGCAATGTCGACGACAGCCACCAGCGCCCACGGGTCGCTCTCCTCGCCATCCGTCTTGATACTGCTCCCGGCGCCCATCCTGACTCCCTCGCTCAATATGAGCTCGGCAAGTGGGTGCACATCGATCAATTCGTCATCGTGCGACAGGTGCTGCCGCAACAGACGCTTGACCGCGATTCTGCCGTCAACCCGGTTCGATTCTAGGTCCTGAGTGCCCACTGGTCGACATCCGGGTTCAAGTTGTAAAAGTCAAAGTCGACGTTGATCATGCTCTGATGGTCAGCGCGAGTTCCCAGCCCGACAGCCGATCGACACGTTGCACGCACCGTATCGCTGTCAGCGTCGGATCCGGAATCATCCTCGTCATCTCTTGGCGCGTCTTTCCGCTTCGATGCGGCAGCTTTGGCAGGCACAGCGGATAATTGGTGCGAGGCGGACATCGTGGTTGGTGCGGTGGAAAGGAGCGTCGGCCCTTGTTGATAATGATGGCCCATGGCTTGGCCGCAAAATCTTGGACGAACACGGCGGTCGCCGCGGTGGGCGAGGCCGGGCAAGCAACAACAAAGGTTGACGTCATCCGTGTTTCAGCATGAAATCTGGACGACCTCCAGCAGTCATCGTCGATCTCTCGTCTGTAGAATTACTCCTCGTCCAAGCATGTCCAAACGGCAAGCGACCATTGCATCATTCTTTGTGAAGAAGGAAGTACCTTCCCCGAAGCGGGAGGCCATAGAACCGACGGCAAAACGGCGCAAGGTGGAGCGGAGATCGGCTTCACCAGCAGGCGATAGACCAATACCGACCGTGCTGGACGAGAGCTACCCGCCGCCAACACACCCCTCTTACCATCCCCCTCCGACTCCCACATACAACCACCCCATCACCATTGCTCCAATACCCGATTTGCTCAACTCATCACTCGCCTACAACACCGACGCCAAGCCGATCGTCAAGCCGGACCTCGGGCTGGATCTACTGTACTTTAAACGCTTCATCGACACGTCCTGTTCTCGCCAGCTCACCAAATACCTCCTCGACAGCCTCCCATGGTATCGTGTCAAGTATACGGTCCGAGGGATCAACATCAACACACCTCGGTATACGACCGTGTTCGGCAAGGACGCGACGGATACGCCGTGGATAGGGTACGACAAGGCTGAGCCGCGGGCAATCCCCCGTATACTCTTGATGCTCATGCAAAAAGGTGCGTCATGCGCCATCGAAGCTCAACTGACATCAGTGGAAGAAGTCACGGGCGAGACGTACAACTTTGTCCTGGTCAACTACTACTCCTCTGGCGCCGATTCAATCTCGTACCACTCCGACTCGGAATCGTTTCTCGGGCCAAATCCATGCATCGCGTCCTTGTCGCTGGGCGCATCGCGCGATTTCATGTTACGGCATGTCGACTATCAAGCGAACAAGGCGCCCGTGGAAAAGTTTGTCCTGACCGACGGGGACATGGTCGTCATGCGCGGACGGACGCAACACGACTGGCAGCATTCGATACCGAAGCGGGCGAATGCGGAGGGGAGGATCAATATTACATTTCGAAAGGGGATGGTAAAATACGCGACGCAGAATTACTACCAGTACAACGTGGGGAAGGGCAATTTGCACCGGTGGGAAGGGGGAAAGATGGTCGAGAAGGCGTGAAGGAGGGTGTCAATGAGCTTATGCACTATGCACCGTTGGTTCGACCAATCACATAAACTTGACCGTCACCTTCTTCCCAATCCCCTTGTCGCTGAGCGCATCTTTGATCGCCTTGTGCATAGTCCTCTGCTGCTCATCCACCGCCAGTTCCAACCCCGTCAGCTCCACCGTACACTTGAACTGTTCCGTGCTCATGCCCTCGGCCTTGATGCACATGTCGACCACGTTCTTGACCCTCTCTGCCGGCGTGACGTGATCGGAACAATGCCTCGGGTCGTCTTTGCCATGCTGTCGGCACTGACACTTGGCGTGCAACGCAATCGTCCTTGCTCCCGGAACCGCCATTCCCCTCGACCCGACAATGTTCCGAAGCACCACTACCTCGGGCTTGATTCGCAAAAGAATCCCCAAAAACGGCCTAGAAATCCCTCGTCGGACAAAGGTCCTCCACCAACTCTGCAGCGAGTTCTTGCGTTGCTGCTCCTGCTCGGCGGTCGGGAAGAGCTCGTGCGGGCCGAAGCGCGCATGCCACCACTCGTGCCGTCGCCTCGGATTGAACGTCGGGTAGTCTACGATGACTCGTACAGGGCGTATCGACGACATGAGGAACGCGGTGAACGGGTGCGTGGCGAGTGAATCCGGTGTCGAGTGCGCATTGTGCCAGTCTGCAAGCATCCAGACGCATCGCGAGGTGAGGTGGGCTAGCTGGACATTGGGAAAGAGGGAATACTGTCCGGGAGCGCGCTGCATCACTTTGAGCTGGTTGGACACGCCGTGCGAAGGGATCGTCCCGATAACGAGCTGCTTGGTGTACGACAAGCAGTGCATCTTTCGCTGATGCGAGATTTGTGAGGGGTATGTCGAGTCGGAGCGCGGAGGAGGGGCGGCCTCGGCGCGGAGAGGCAGCGGTTGGTCTGGCCAGAGTGCGCCAGTGGGCGGGGGGAGCGTTGCGGGCGGTAAGTCGGGGAGGAGCAACCCTGCAAAGACTCTGCTGGCATTCCCATGGGTCAAATGCACTGTTCCGTACAGCCGCGGAATGCCGAAGGTGAACAGGGCGCGATCGCATGCGGTGACAGTGGCGAGGGTGCCGAAAAGCCCTTGAGACACGAGCGCGTCGATCAGGGCTTGCAATACGTCGAGTGGTAGGGGCGCCATCGTTACTGGTCGCAGACTATATCTGGACGCACGATGGGGCGTGCCTTTTGACTTGTCTGAGGCTTGGTGGTGTCTGTGAGCGTGAAAGGATAGCTACGCCCCTGCTGTCTGCGTTCTACCCAAGCTCAAGGCAACCTTTTTGTTAGCCTTCCTTTGCATCTTGCCCCTTGAGCTCCGCGACGTAAGTCATGCTCATATATCGTGTTGCATCATATGATCTCGCCCTCCCATACGCCCCTGCGATCAGCGCTGGCCAAAACATGTCAGACCCACCGCAGCCCGTTGAAGCCGATCACCCGCCGACCCTCCCGCTTGGCCTCTGCCCAGGCCGCCACAGTCACCTCGCCTTCCTGTAGTATACCCTTGTCCAGCAGATACCGCTTCATCACACCATGCAAAAACGGCTTGTCCCGCACATGAAGTCTCGGCGTAATCCATTCGGGGTCGCCCGGGTTGGTTCCTGGCTTGTGAATCGCGATATTTGACGTGACCGTCTCCAGCAGGTCTGTCCCGTCATGAAGCACTACTTCTGGGTGATCGATCTCGGGATGAGCTTTGCCTGCAAGTCAGTGAGGCTGACGCGCCCTCCTGTGACAAAGAGCCCACCTCCACGAGCGCTGGCGTCATCGTATATCTTCCGATCGGTCGTTTTGTACAGTCTCTTCTCTTTATCCTGGACGCTCTCCACCGTGATGGCCGATCTGGTGGGATCGAGAAACACGGGTCTTCGTTGTGCCGACCGAGACGACTCGGGCTCGAAGCGGAAGGGGCCTGAAAGTCAGCGAGTCCGCTCGCATACGTCTGACTTGCCCGCGCTCGCTGGCGCAGGCACAACCTGCACCTCGAGCTTGGCGCCGATGTGGAGCACAACTCGCACACGCCAGTCGCCAGCATCCGCCTCGCCCAGGCGCTTTCTAATCGTCCCCCACACCGCACCGTCGCCGGGCCACTCGCCCCATATCGGATTGCTTGCTGCAAAATACGCGTGAGCCTCCCTCAAACGGGCGATGTGGAGCTCAATCAGAGGCACATCCTCTTTATCGACCTGACGCCTCTGTGCATTCGTATACCGCATGGTCGTGAACAGTGAAAACCCCTGCCGAGTCAACGCTTATGCATGGTATATGGCAGGCAAGATGCTAGACTCGTACGGGTTCCGCATCGGCAGATGATCCTCCTTGGCTCTCGGCCGGCTCCTTCCAGTTCAGTCCGTAACCAACCTTGGCCTATTGTGAGTGCGCGCCGAAGAGCCGGACACCGGTCCACTCACGTCAAAGTTGAACGCCTTCAGAGCGGCGATGGTCGCGGGTCCCCACTCGCCCGCCCGGCTCTCGTCGCTGTTGGCCTCGCTGCCACCTGGCAGGTCTACAATGTGACACAGTGCGAGGTTTTGCGGGGCAACGAAACCTGCAGTCACGGCATTCTCGAGCAGAGCTCGGAGCGGCGTGTAAAAGTTGCCGACTGACGTCAGCTAGGTCCGGGTGAATTGCTGGGCTCACTGTTGAGAATGAGCACGGGGAGTCGGTGGATCCCGAGCTGGCTGTCAGCTTCATCGCGGTATCACCAGCTCACCTGGTTCCAGGTGATCATCTCCATCATCTCCTCGTACGTCCCGTAACCTCCAGGCAAGACAACGAAGCCGCCCGTACTGAGCTGAGCCATCTTCATTTTACGCTTCGGCGTCAGCCCTTGCTCTAGATCGGCGCGACTTACCGAGTGCATGCTGCCGGTCACCTCCATCGTCAAACGTCCGTCCACATTGTCCTCCAGCAGATCTTGCCCCAGGCCCTCCTTGCTTTTTACCGTCTGCCCCGATACCGTCCCCGACGCAGGCGTGCCAGCACCGTTGGCACTAGGTGCAGGCGTCCGTTCGGACGCTCGCTCGATAAGCGCACGCGGGAGCACGCCGTGGACGTATCCTCCAGCATCGAGGCCCGCCTGAGATACAACGCCTGCCGGTCAGTCCAGGTCGAGCAGAAAGAACGTGCACTAACCCATGATGCCCCGGCGGCCACCGCCGTAGACCAATGGCATGCCCTCTTGGGCTAGTGAGGCTCCAACAGACTGCGCTGCCAGAGTGTACAGTGCGGACGTTCCGGGCGAGGAGCCGCAACTGCCGTTCAGATGGGCCGGAAGAGATGGGTAACTTACAATACGCAGACGGGCTTGCCCAGGCTTCGATCGGCCGGGAAAGGCGATTCGGACGACATGGCGAGAGTTCTTGGTGGTTTGGGAGAATTATTCGCCCTCTTTCCAAACAACGACCAACTTCGCTATGAATGTGTGTTGTTGGTCCACATTGCTGACATCGAGATCGAGTCGGTATCGCCATGTTCAGCTCAGAGTTCGGGTTTAGCCGTGACCCGACAATGTTTAGCCGGGATCTGCGTCTTCGTTGTTGATCCATCACCATTACATCCACTCTGCTCATGTTCAAGAAACGGACAAGACCAGCTTCAGTCAGGGATAAGCAGGTGGGGGAGGATGACTCGCCGGCCCCGGGGACGAGCGGGACCAACACGCCGTTGACAGATACGCCTGGTGACGAGGACAGCGAGATCGGGTATGTTGAGCATGACCTGGCTGCGTCGATTGTTGACTCGCCCAGGCAGAACATAGAGGAAATGATCATGCTCCGCAAGCTTCGCAAGTCAAAGCAGGGCATCGACATCGAGAAGCTCAACCGTGGCGAGGAGAAGAAAAAGGCAAAAAAGGCAGAACCGGAGATCGATTTGAGCAAGTTTGGGTTGCAGCCCTCTGTGCGGAAAACCGAGCCAGCCGAGTGAGTGGGCGCCATAGACGTCAATGGCCAGACGTGCTAGAATGCCAGAGCTAACGACGCAGCGAATTTGCAGACGAGAATGAGCGTTTAAAGCGCCTGGTGCGAAATAACAATTTCACGCAGCAGACCAATGCCCTCGACGTGGACAAGCATATGTAAGTCCCATTACGTGTGCTCATCGCTGACAGGCAGGATGGCATACATCGAACGGGAGATGGAAAAGCGTAAAGGCCAAGTTGCGGCCGCTGCGGCAGAAGGCAAACCAGACATCCACTTTGACCCGCAAGCGGAGCTGGAGCGCTTGCGAGAGAGGTACAAGCTGGATCTCGCCAAGAAGGACGAGGAGGGCGATGTCACAAACTCCATGGGGATGTTGACGAGTATACCAGAGTTTGATCTGGGCATGGAGTAGGTGGTTCGGACGATGTCCATCTGCATTGGCTAATGGAAGGAATCGGCTCAAGAACATTGAAGAAACGGAGAAGGCCAAGCGGGAGATGATGGAGCAGAGAAAGGCGGCCGCAGAGGGAAGTAGAAAAGGCCCCCAAGACGAGGATTACGGTGCGGCACGGTGTGAGTTTCGGCAGTGTTCAAGTGAGCCACGAGCTCACTGCAGTCTTCCGCGGCAACCGGGTCGTTGCCTCCGATGCGTACGCTATGGAAGATGCCAAACGCGCTGCAGCCGGTCTTCCTCCAGCAAACAGGCCGCGAGCCGAAAGGCATCAGGAAGCCACGGACGATCAGGCATACGAGCGATTCAAGAAAAGGTTCGTTGTACCGGATGCACGCCCAGATACTTCTAATGCGCAGGATCAAGCGTTAGCCAATCCACGAGCATATGTCTCATGTCCCTTGTTGTATACTAAAGCATGCATGCATCACATCTTCTCGGGGCGCTCTGCACCGAAGAAAGAAAAGAGGGTGCAGATTGACGCGACGGCAGAGGT